>OZ023215.1:9624217-9659566 GCA_963995525.1 Escarpia spicata | reverse complement strand
AGTAACCTTCTTGAATCCCGCAGTGTCTTTGTAGAATGTTCGTCAGCTGTAAAATAAAATGATAAATAATAATATTACTTTACGTATAAATGTGTATGCGGTGTACTTGTGTAAATTATTGTCTGGGGATATAGACATACACTGATAGGATAAGAATATACACTGAAGAAACCTGCAACAAACATCACACGACAAGCAATTACATGGAACCCCCCAGGGAAGAGAAGAACAGGAAGGCCAAGAAACACCTGGCAGAGAGACACCGTAAGCGAAAGAAAGCATATGGGATATACTGGGAGAGAAATCGAGAAAATGGCATCAAACCGGTATATGTGGAGGACCATGGTCGATGGCCTATGCTCCCAGCGAGCAAACACGTCTAAGTCAGTAAGTATCACTTTCCACAAGACTAAATAAAATATTAAAGTAATTGAAGTGTACTGAATACGTTCCACTAGACAGGAAGGTAGCGTTGAACATTAGCATCTCCGGAAGCAAGAAGCAAGCCAATCGACTCACTGAGTTCTTGAGGTCGGCTACGAGCAGTTGAGTTTCGTCACTTTCGAGGTTCTGATATTTCTCGTCCCAAGTCATTTCAAGCTTCAACACGATTATCACATTTGGGCCACCTTGGAGAGAGAAGTTGAGAGAGAACATTTACTGAGATCAACCATGATCATAATACCTATTAATTAAATGTTATTCGCCCGATTGGGTTAGCAATGCCTTCGAAATATACTTTGAATTTGAGTGTATATCTAAGGGAAATGTTTCACAAAACTGTAATGATGACCTACAGTCATAAATCGACGGTAGATTGTCTTTAAAATTATGTTCCATTTTTTATGCAGAAATCAAAAATATATTTTATGTTCTTGCATTTGGCATACATAAAACGTTATTTAAAATGAATTAATGCTCGTTAGCATACAGAGGCATCACCCGAAACAATACGTCTTTACATAAGTAACACTAGTGTTTCGGCCAACATAAAATGCAATGGGCGTCAGTACATGCAGAAACAATTCGTTTTATATTAACTAGCAAAAACGATAATAATAATAACAATACTACATACCAAAAAGTATTTGACAAACATTTACCTGTCGTTGGTTTTTCCGTCACTGTGGAAAGAAACCAAACAAATTGAGTTACACACGTTTATCGGATATC
The DNA here is from genome assembly GCA_963995525.1 of Escarpia spicata. Taxonomy (NCBI): domain Eukaryota; kingdom Metazoa; phylum Annelida; class Polychaeta; order Sabellida; family Siboglinidae; genus Escarpia; species Escarpia spicata. The sequence goes on along the minus strand of OZ023215.1, from coordinate 9,658,393 downwards.
AAAATCAATTTAAGACCTTACGAAACAAACAGCAGTTGGAAAAAAAATCAAAAATACAAATGAAAGGCAACAGTTAGATTTATCAACCTTAGTAACGATGGACAGATTTATTACAATTTATAACAAGAAATTGCTGCATACTTTGCCAGTTATGAAGGAAGAAAATATAATTGACATACTTAAACATTACTTTGAATTGTTGGCACACAATGTCCTTGGTTGAGTGATAAAATAGACATGCATAAATACAGGCGTAATAAAGAAGCTAGCTGGACTTTCAAAGCTGGAATATATTTATTTGTCATTGTATTTAATGAACGAATTGACTAGGTGACGTATCTATTAACACTTCCATTGTGCATTTTCATCGGTGTCCTGCGAATAGCATATATCAGTTCAGTAAAATAGATGAGTAAACGCTTACCTTGATATTTCTTCACTGTAAAAAAACCAAAAACAAAATGTAAGTAGGTTTGACGACAAATTAACCGAGACAGTGTATTAGATGGATGTTTAATAACACAACTTGCACATGGCCTACACAAAATGCAGATATCACAGTAAAAACGATGTATTTACTCCAACGGCTGTTGCCGCCCCAGAGTTACATAGCAACAACATAGCCTAATAAACGTCTGCGATATGGTTTAAGTGAGTAGGGGCCTACATGGTAGATTATGTCAGAACAGTAACATAATTACAATCGACACACTAACACATACATCTATAATTACGTAACAGTGAAAAGTGAGTGAGTGAGTGAGTGAGTGAGTGAGTGAGTGAGTGAGTGAGTGAGTGAGTGAGTGAGTGAGTGTATATGAGTGTGTGTGTGTGTGTGTGTGTGTGTATGCCTGTTTGTGTGTGTATGTGTCTGTGTGTGTGTGTGTGTGTGAGTATGTGTCTGTGCCTGTCTCTGTGTGTGTGAGTGTGTGTGTGAGTGTGTGTGTGTGTGTGTCTGTCTGTCTGTGTATGTATGTGTGTGTGTCTGTCTGTGTCTGTCTGTGTGTGTCTGTGTGTGTCTGTGTGTGTCTGTGTGTGTCTGTGTGTCTGTGTGTCTGTGTGTCTGTGTGCGTGTGTGTATGTCTGTCTGTCTCTGTCTCTGTGTCTGTCTCTGTCTGTCTGTCTGTCTGTCTGTGTGTGTGTGTGTGTGTGTGTGTGTGTGTGTGTGTGTGTGTGTGTGTGTGTGTGTGTGTGTGTGTGTGTGTGTGTGTGTGTGTGTGTGTGTGTGTGTGTGTGTGTGCCTGTGCATCTGTGTGTTTGTGTGTCTGTGTGTGTGTGTCTGTGTGTCTCTCTGTGTGTGTGTGTGTGTGTGTGTGTGTGTGTGTGTGTGTGTGTGTGTGTGTGTGTGTGTGTGTGTGTGTGTGTGTGTGTGTGTGTGTGTGTGTGTCTGTCTGTCTGTGTCTGTCTGTGTGTGTGTGTGTGTGTCTGTGTGTGTTTGTGCGTGTGCGTGTGCGTGTGCGCGTGCGCGTGTGTGCATGTTAAACTCACCTATGTAATCACAGCGATCAGACCATTGCCTCAAAGGTTCATTCCACTGTTCCTTTATTTGTTGTGAACATTCAGACCCGATTGCATCCATGCAAGTCTCCACTTTCATAACGTTCCTGTAACACCGCATTAGTGCAGCGATATCATACGTTTCCTATAATGTATTCCGTCACTTTCTTTTATCAAAAGCAGCGAAATTAATCATTTGACGAAACTGACCGTGTTATCGTCCATGACCCGGCCGTTACATTCGAGACTCTAATGACTCTCGGGCCAGTTTGTGTACTTAACGAGAATGTACCACCCATCAAGACTATCTTTTTATGTTTGTTAAACCAACGGGTGTTGTTAGTTTGGTATTATCTTTTGATTAAAAGATATGTTAACCATAGGCGGATCCAGGGGGCCTGGGGTCACTACAACTTTTTGAATGTACCCCCGTAACCTACTCCCCCTAGTCCTTTGTAATGAGCCCCCATTTTGTTTAGAAGAAGCTGAAGGCGGCGAAATATTTTCAACAGCATTCACACCCCCCGTCTTTGAATGTTATCAGTTGAGCCGAGACATCGGAGCAGGTGAAGAGCTGAAATTAGGGCAGCGCGGTGGCGAGACATTTTTAACAGCATCCCCCCGTCTTCCGATGTCATGATCTGACATCTGACAGCGCGATTGTTTTTGGCTAAGTCTCAAAGGGTGTAAGTCGAAGTTTTTGGCCCCCCTATACTACCCTCTCTGGATCCGCCCCGGGCATAAAGCAAAATCTCATTAAACACTATTATGACATGAGCAATCTGTAAACAGATGTTCGACAAATTAACAGTGCACTATTCCTCAACGACGAGTATGAGTGTCACGATCGTGATAACTTCAAACATATATATATACGTGGCTAAATAAGAGATGACCAAGTGATGCAGCACGCACTCGTATGCTGTTAGTTACCGTGTGAGAGTAATGCTAGATGTTTTATACCTGCCAACTCTGTAAACAGATTTTCGTCTCCCGGATTTTCGCTAAAAATCTCCAACAGAGCACCCCCCCCCCGTCTTCGAGACAGCTCGACACCACGGGAGACGTGCGGAGAATGCTGAACCGCTAACTTCCCGGCGACAAAATCCAATAGCACCACCCCCGTCTTCGAGTTTTCGAGACAGCAAACCAGTGAAGTTCCGGCGAACAATCTCCAACAACACTTCCCATGTCAAGATCCGAGACAGCGCGACGAGATAACGCAACACGGGAAGTGTGCTGAACCGGTGATGAATCTTTCGGATTTAAACAAAAAAGTTATATGTGTTTTATTTGTAGCCTTAATAGTGACTATGATGGGGTTTGTTGCATCAATCGTAAATACTAACTTGCAGAAGGAGACAAGCGTTTCTTTATTGAACTTCATGTCGTTGACGTCATCCACCAGTTTCACACCGCAATCTTGGACTTTCTGGGCACACGCTGTCGATGAATAAAACAATTGTACAGAATATAGTCATCAACCTGTTCGCTTTGTGTATCACAAAATGTACGCAGTGTACTCAAGGTAGTCTCTAAGGACAAACGCGATACATGATTGCATTCTCACATTCAACTACGTAATATTATCTTACAACATGTACATAACAAGTGTATTAACTGCAAATGATCGATAGTCTGATGTGTGTAAAAAAAAACTGTATTTACATGAAGATCATAAAACACCAGGTACATGTGTTTTTCATTAGTTTGTTTAAAAGCAAAACTCGCTTGGTTTTCAGTGTGCAAAGACGACACTCTTAACGTATAGGTTCAACATATTTATTCTAGAATTAAGAACAATCGATAAACACATTATTAACAAACGTCATGCCTTTAATGATACATAAAGTGAAAATAAACTGACTGACCCGTGTATTTGCAACCCTTCTGTGCTTGTGTCACCACCAGAAGGTGACCATCAGTGTAGTTATTGGGGCACACGTCGCGCATTCCCTCAAAGCACGCCTTTATGACTTCCTCTTCTCTGAAACACGTAATAACATTTGCTTAGCGATTCACTCCCTGGCAGACCTGTTCAATGGAACACCATCTCGATTTCCTGAGAAGAATTCAGTTATGCAGCAATTACTGGGCGAAGATAGGTTGTAACAGATCAAATGTCTTATTGATTAGGAGAGAGCACAAGGCATGTGACGTCAATGCTGGAAGAACAAGAAACATCATCCAAATAGGTAGACCCATGCACAATGAGCAGAGACCGACCGCACTCCCCTGAACGAGTGACCGGTCTATCACACTGACCATCACTAGTTAGAAACCTACTACTTACATCAATCAATCTGAAATGAATTGAATCTAAAACACTCACTCGCAAAGTTTTACTAGTCCACCGGCGCCGAAGTCTTTCCCTTTCAAAAAGATTTTCCTCACTTCTCCATTACAAGCCTCCACCTTCTCCACACACGCTGAAAGACAGAATCATCGTAAAACTGAAACAACGGATACTGGTGGGTTTGTACTAACTGTAGTTTACTTGTACCCCGTCAGCGAGCTTGGATGTTTTCAGTCAAGTGTGTGTGTATGGTATGCGTGTGTGTGCGTGAGTGGGTGTATGTGTATGCGTGCGTGCGTGCGTGCTTGTGTGTGTGCTAATAGGCCAACTTTGGAGTATTGTAAGTTCATCTCCCCGAGACGTCAATGTCCACTCGCCTCTGTTTCTAAATTCATTCCTTGAACCATTGGCTTCTGATAAACCACATTTAAGAAAACACAACGACAGTTATTCTGAGTTATTTATTTATATGTTTTATATGATCTGCTTTTTAAGGGCGTTTCTTCTACGTGAGAGAATTGAATGGTGATCCCCTAATAGCGTCATATAAATGGTGATAATAATTAATAATTGATACCCCTTGTTTGCTCTTTCATAGGGTGTAAGCTGGTATTATATAATTTCAATGTTAAACTGTTGACTAAATTAATCCTCGAAATCATGTTTCTAAGGAGCATCTGCACTGGATAGTAGGGCGGCGTAAGATACTAGTAACTTGTCTGGATGTTACATACAGAAATCGGCCTTGTCGTGTTGTTAAGTGCACTCACGATTATAGTTGCAGCTTTGGATTAATGTTTCACGCAGGTACTTTTGCTGAGTTTCGATGTAGCCGCTGGGGCACTCTGAGTACGCATCATCCAGACACTTGCGAATCTGTTCTTCATTCCTGTTGACAATGTGCCATCGAATGGGCTTTTAATATTTAATAAGCCCCGACAAAGATGCCGTCCAAAATAACATGAACCTTATATAATACACACGCACACACACTCGCACGCACGCACGCACTCACACGCACGCGCACACACATATGCACACACATATGCACACACACACACACACACACACACACACACACACACACACACACACACACACACACACACACACACACACACACACACACACACACACACACACACACACAATAGATGTTATTCACCGTGAAAGTGCTACTCACTCGCAGATTTTCTCCATTCTCCCTGTGCTGTAGCCGTGGCCGCTCATGAAATAGCGTCCGATATCTCCCATGCACACTTCCAACTTCTTGGAACACGCTAAAGCACATGTTACACATGTGGTTACATGTTGTAATATGTCGGACGAATGCAACAAATTCAGTTGGTTTACACGCTGTAACTTTAGCATTTCAGCCAACACTGCGTACGGTGTAGGGCCTAAACATGGAAATCCGATCAATATATGCGGCTGTGCCTTTAAAAACAGAGAACATTTAGTGAATCAAAGTTTAGGCTGCTAGTGAGACATATAATAAATCCCGAGAGTGAAGTGTACAAGAATGATTAACTCCACACACACTGAAAGACAGAATCATCGTAAAAACTGATACAACGGATACTGGTGGGTTTGTATTAACTGTAGTTTACTTGTACCCCGTCAGCGAGATGGGATGTTTTTGGTCAAGTGTTTGTGCGTGCGTGTGTGTGCGTGTGTGCGTGTGTGGCTGTGTTTGTGTATGCGTGCGTGTGTGTGTGCGTGCGTGCGTGTGTGTGCTAATATGCCAACTTTGGAGTATTGTAAGTTAATCTCCCCGAGGCGTCAATGTTCACTCGCCTCTGTTTCTATATTCATTCCTTGAACCATTGGCTTCTGATAAACCATATTTTAGAAACACAAGGATAGTTATTCTGAGTTATTTTTTATATGTTTTTATATGATCTGCTTTTTACATGGTTTTTTTCTACGTGAGAGAATTGAATGGTGATCTCTTGATAGCGCCATATAAATGGTGATAATAATTAATAATTGATACCCTTGGTTTGCTCTTCCATAGGGTGTAAGCTGGTATTATATAATTTCAATGTTAAACTGTTGACTAAATTAATCCTCGAAATCATGTTTCTAAGGAGCATCTGCACTGGATAGTAGGGCGGCGTAAGATACTAGTAACTTGTCTGGATGTTACATACAGAAATCGGCCTTGTCGTGTTGTTAAGTGCACTCACGATTATAGTTGCAGCTTTGGTTTAATGTTTCACGCAGGTACTTTTGCTGAGTTTCGATGTAGTCGCTGGGGCACTCTGAGTACGCATCATCCAGACACTTGCGAATCTTTTCTTCATTCCTGTTGACAATGTGCCATCGAATGGGCTTTTAATATTTAATAAGCCCCGACAAAGATGCCGTCCAAAATAACATGAACCTTATATAATACACACGCACACACACACACTCGCACGCACGCACGCACGCACGCACGCACTCACAAGCACCCACACGCGCGCGCACACACATATGCACACACATATGCACACACACACACACACACACACACACACACACACACACACACACACACACACACACACACACACACACACACACACACACACACACACACACACACACACACACACACAATATATGTTATTCACCGTGAAAGTGCTACTCACTCGCAGATTTTCTCCATTCTCCCTGTGCTGTAGCCGTGGCCGCTCATGAAATAGCGTCCGATATCTCCCATGCACACTTCCAACTTCTTGGAACACGCTAAAGCACAAGAGACACGTGCAGCGGTTACACACGTGGTTACATGTTGTAATATGTCGGACGAATGCAACAAATTCAGTTGGTTTACACGCTGTAACTTCAGCATTTCAGCCAACACTGCGTACGGTGTAGGGCCTAAATATGGAAATCCGATCAATATATGCGGCTGCGCCTTTAAAAACAGAAAACATTTAATGAATCTGAGTTTAGGCTGCTAGTGAGACATGTAATAAATCCCGTGAGCAAAGTGTACAAGAACGATTAACTCACGCATGTAGTCGCATCCTTTTGTGACGTAGGTTGTAACGGTAGCCTCATACTGATCGGCATAATCCTTACAGGAATCAGACGTCTTGAAACACGTCGACAGGTCGTCCTTCACGCTGCAATGGATGTCAAGTATTCAGATCATGAGCGCAAACCAGGTGATTGTTTGTTTTAAAATTCGATTCAAATTGTGTGTTCATATTTTGCAAGTTGAACACGACGTAATAGCCCCGCCAGGGCAGATTGAAATTTATGCCGTTCTTACATTGTATAGTTGTACTCGGAATATACTTGTTTTGTTATTTGTTTCTATTTTGGTAATGATCATAGCTACATAAATATATATATATATATATACATACATATATATATATATATATACATATGTATATATATACAATATATATATATATATATAACATATATATATATATAAATATATATATATATATATATATAATACAGTTGAACCTTACTATTAAGGTCACCCCCGGGATTGGGACAAATTCCCTGAATGGCGAGGTGACTCTATTAGCGAGACTAATATCCTATAATTTTCTGTTAGATAAATGTAGTGTTTCAGAGAACTATCCTAGAATGACTTTAATTCCGATGTAGCTGTATCACGAGCTTTGACGGCAGAATAGAACGCGGGTCCCAGTTAGCAATTTAGAATGTAGCGACACGACATCTAGTTAATTGACTTGCATGGGATGACGTCGTAAGTTCGCGAAGTCCAAACAAGTTATACGAGTTTAGCATTGTTTCAACCGCTCCTCCACCATAACCAAACTATTAAGTCTTGTAGGTATTAGCGTCAATTTGCATTCAGGTATGTTTCACATAACAGGTGGCGCCATTGTAATAATTTATTTTTCCCGCCACACGCGGTGACGACCAAACCCCATCCCATCGCGTGATGTTATATACACGGACAACAAAGTAAGTTGTGGGCTTGTGGCGAGATATATATCGTACTCACGGGCACAGTTTCTCTACTGTGGCCACCTCAAACTGACGATGGCCGACCGCGTCGAAAAACGTATTGGCCGAATCGCCGGCGCAGTCCCGAACATGTTGTTGACACTCATCTGACGTAACAACAAAAACAGACGCACAGGTTGAGCAGCAATACGGTATCGTATATTCAATGTCTTGAAGATGTCATATAAACGAGGAATTTACGTACGATGAAAAGCGAGGTTAAGTATGTTGAAAGGAATGAATCAGCAGGAGTTTAGAACAGGTGCTTTTACTGTGTTGCGCCGCCGTATCTTCAGTTCCTCTTCAGCGTCTCTCCGCTGCCTCGGTTGGCTCGACTGATGACATCAGAAGACGGGGGAGGGAGTTGTTGAAAATGTTTTTAACCTAAACGGGTGCACATTCCAAAGGTTATGGGGGATTGGTAACGCAGGCCCATTCAAAAACGTCTGGGAGCACGCCAAATTCCAAAATTCTAGGGGCACATTCTCCCAAGCCCCCTTCATCAGCCTATGCAGGTACAAGAGCAACAAGAACAACATGAACATCAAAACAAGAACCAGAAAACAAGAACAACAATAGCACCAAGAACAAAACGAAAACGAAGCACATAAACAAGAACAACAAGAGCCGCAGTACATGAGCTGTCTGGGTACAGGATACAAAACCAAAAATTACCTATGATCGCGCACTTAGAAAGGTAAGTGTCCATAGTGTCGCTGTAGAAGTTGGTCGTCTCCGGCGGACACTCCGTGATGCTCTGAATGCAGCTTTTGGTCACATTTGTTCGGCTGAAGGCAAATCAACTATTATATGCTACTTGTGGACTCACATCTAGCACAATCAAATAACTCAACCCTTATGCTTTGAACGACAACTTATATAATATGTTAGTTTCATTGTTCATAAACCCGTCAACATTTTCTTCAAAATCGGTAGCTGCTAATATTTTATTGTCCATAGATAACCATTTATTAATAAGCAATTTATATTTTAGTATTCCATATGGACTAACGATACAAAACTAGGTAGGCATTGTGTGAAGAGAAAGATTTCCCTCAAAATATCATTCATAGTGTTTCTTTGATAATATTTACCCTGTTTTATAATGCTTCCCCTGAATCTTTACACGCTTTTGCTCGGTGACTACACTAATTGATACCGTGCAGTGTTAGATCAAATGTACCTACCTGCAGACACTTTGCAGTGCCCAGATGTCATACGTCGGAATCACCAGATCGTCGGTGAACTTACCGAAACATGTCTTTATCTTGTTGCTGCACGCTGTGAAACAGAAGTACCAAAGTTGCAGGTTCACGAATACATAGTGTGTGTTATTAATAGTTCGTCATTAATTAATGATGATGACGCACCATTATTCGCCGCTCATGCATAGTAAAACATAGTGCTGTTTTGCTATAATTCTTAAATGCATTGTACGCTGTTGTGGTATCTTCCAAAGAGAAAGAATACAAAGTGCACGAAACAGTGTCCTTGTTTATTGGAATGTTGTTGCACTATGCAAATATGACTTCAATATTAATATCAAGTGGGTCCTTTGCACATGTTATGTATATGTAATAGTACTCGTCGCGGTCTCGCACAATTACGTATGCTACTACACCACCGTTTACGTATGCTACTACACCACATATTACGTATGCTACTACTCCACCGATTACGTATGCTACTACACCACCGATTACGTATGCTACTACACCACCGTAGTGTACGATTACAGCGGAATGCAGCTGGCATAGACACCAGTTGATATTAATTTACACTCCTAATGGTTGAATTCAGCCAATTCAAACGCAAAGTTAGGGGATATGTTCTCTATCGCCACAGTCGGTTCTCGTGCGGGTTTTAAACAATTATAATTTTTAACATGCTGGCTGCATAATATTAGTGACGATCCACGTGAGGAGCCCGCGACTTACGGAGGTTGTCGCACACTGGAGTCATCGCATCCACTTGAACGTTCCACGCAGTCACTTGGCTGGAGCATTCAGGTTCTGCTCCTTTGATACACGCCTTCAGTGTGTCCATTTTGCTAAAGTATAAAACAGTACCTAAGAATGGCGATTTAAGCATAGCAGGGAATTACAGGGCTGCCTGAGCTGCATCGTGGCAAAGACATTCAACAGGATGATACTGAACAGAATACGTCCTAAAATTGACCACCACCTAAGAGACAATCAGAATGGATTCCGGACAGGGAGGACAACAGTAGGTCACATACTAACCCTGAGAAGGTTAACTGAAGGAATTAGAGCAAAGCATCTTCCTGCAATTATGACATTCGTAGACTTCCGAAAAGCATTTGATACGGTTCATCGAGGCAAGATGATGAAGATTCTTGAGGCCTATGGTGCCCCCAAAGAGCTAGACTCAGCTATTTCCAACACGTACAGGAACACACGTGCCAAAGTACAATCACCGGATGGAGAAACTTAGATTTTTGATGTCACGGCGGGAGTGCTACAGGGTGACACGCTGGCGCCATACCTCTTCGTGATAGTCCTTGAATATGCACTGCGGCGAGCTATCGACGGAAGAGAAGAAGAACTTGGATTCCAGATAACAAGAAGGAAAAGTAAACGTGTTAAACCTGAGGTGATCACGGATTTTGAATTTGCCGATGATATTGCGCTACTATCAGAAGTGATCAATCAGACACAGGAGATTCTAACACGAGTGGGAACATCACGTGCAAGGACTGGTTTAAAGATCAATCCTGGAAAAAAACAGATATATCTCATTCAACCAATTAGGAAACACCAGCATCGTTGCCAGGGAAGGAGCTGTTTTAGAGAAGGTTGAAGGCTACAAATACCTTGGCTCCTGGGTCTGCACAACAGACAAAGACATCAAAACCAGGAAGGCAATGGCGTGGAGAGCACTCAACCAACTAAACCTAATATGGAAATCTACACTCCCACGCAAAATCAAGCAGCGACTGTTTATTGTAACAGTAGAGTCTGTGCTACATTACGGATGCGAAACATGGTTAATATCGAAAAACTTGACAAACAACTAGACGGATATTATACAAGAATGCTTCGAGCTGCATTTAACATCACTGGCAACAGCATTTGACAAACACAGAATTATACAGAATGTGTAAAGTCTAAAATAAGAAGAAGACGATTTAGATTTGCCGGACACTGCTACAGGCATAAAGATGAAATGGCATCTAAGACCATCTTGTGGCAACCGACACATGGAAGAACCAAGGCAGACCAGCAGCAACTTACATTGACTGCTTAAGGAAGACGTGGGTCTAGAGACGGAGCAGCTGAAGACGGCAATAGCAGACAGAGGGATCTGGAGACGGATGATTGAATCCCCTAATGTTCGACCCCAGTGGCCGACATGAGTGAGTGAGTGAGTGAGTGAGTGAGTGAGTGAGTGAGTGAGTGAGTGAGTGAGTGAGTGAGCGAGCGAGCGAGTGAGTCTGTAAGCGTGTGTGCGTGTGTGCGTGTGTGCGTGTGTGCGTGTGTGCGTGTGTGCGTGTGTGCGTGTGTGCGAGTATGTGAGTGTGTGTGACAGTATACACCAGTGGGGTGGCTTGAAACTTCTACACGCCAGATAATAAAATATACTTTGGGAGCAGAGTGGGACCGGCAGGACAAGTACAAAGAATTAATGAGGAGATATTAACAAGTACAGCATGGAAAACGGAAGATCGTGATAGACAAAGGTTAAGACGGAGAGACAGTGTAAAGAGATATGTTAAAAGGGCAGGTATGAACAGTCGAGTTAGGCAGAGCATTGCAGAAACCGAACGAACAGGGTAATATGGATATTACAAGGGAGCTAGAAGACAAAAAAGACATTCGTCAAGTGCTCACCGGCAAATGTCGTCAATTCCACCACCGCTTCCCAACTGAAGATATTGTGTAGGGTCGGAGGTCATACCGAGACGGAACATTTCAGTGACGTCAGACCCACAATCAATGATTTTCTTCGTGCAGTCTGCATAGAAAACATATGAAAATAAAAAAATATGACTATATTGTGTTTATCGCTGTGCAAGTGGTCAATGCGTAGCTATCATGGCATAGCTAACTGTGTTTGTACTCATACTGGTATTTAATTTTTAGTTACTTATTTTACAATAATGTGGTTGTATGCATACTGGGTCAGTGATGGCACACGCCTTGATCTTGCAGATGTCCTATAATATAATTTTGTTTTTCTTTGAACGTTATGGAACAGGCTGGTATGCGGTAACAAAGATAGAATAATTCCTTGATAATATGTGGATTTAGCGCAAGAACAGTGTACGACATGATTCATTCTGACACAGAACACACAGTACGTAACCTCCAAAGTTGTATATGTATTTGCAGGCATTGTCGGCATCACAACTCAGTAATATGTTGGTAACTTTGTACACGCGCCATGTGAAGCTTTTTTCTGCATGGAATGGCTATCTTTTAAATATGTCTAGTTATGTTAAAACTGGTTAACGGAAGACTTACCGATATAATCACAGCTAGCTGTGACCATCTCCACTATATTCTGATATTGTTCGATAACATCCGTTGGACAAATGGCCTCAGATCCCTTAAGACAATCGGTCACTTGTTTCTTGTCTCTGTGATAATAAAACAGCGATTCAATTATGATTTGCAATAGTTATAGCACCAAACGTATTACTAGTATGATTATGGTATTACCGGGAATGCTTATATATCGTGGCTAAAATGGAAATGGATTGCGCATATTCTAAAAAAAGAACACTGCCACTACCTGACATTTTAAAACTTGGATGCCAGAAGGGAAGCGGAAATGGATCGTCACATCGATCGGATGGAAAACGAGGACAGAAGCCAAACTGATAGCCAAGAGACAGGACATACTGAAGAAGATACATTATGCACAACCTTACAGGGCATGAGGTTCGACGAAAATAGCTAAGAAGGTAAACAAAATCAGAAACCACAAACAACGTACCGACAGAGGTTCGTCATGACGTCCTTGCCGTATTCGCTGAGTTTGATTCCGCGCGTTGCTTGTTTCAAAACCTCCATATATTCTTCACTGCAGCTGGATATTTTATTGGTGCAGGCTTAAAGAGAACACGTGGTACATATCAGTTTGTTATAGGCTGTTTTGGAAAGGCTGATAGACCATTTTACTAACAAACTTGAAAGTGTTGATTTCAATGTTGCTATCTGGCACGCTGTCTTATCACGTTATGGCTATGTCCTTTAACATGGCAAATCAAAATGGCCGACACTGTAATAATTTCTATGTACAATTGGCTAAATTGTCGTTATATCTTAACATATCCACATATCCAAAAACTAAGTGCACCCAGGGTGTTACAGCTGCATATCAATATGTGTTATCTGTGTATCTGTGAAAAAACATAGAAAACGCATCTTACCTTCATCGATGGCGCCGATAGATACGCCAACGGTTGCCATCAGAAGCAGCCCGACGAGGCTCATACTGACTGACATGGTTACGGCCGGGTACTACAACTGCACGATCTTTCTGGTAGACCTAACTGATCTGAAATGCAATACAAAACCCTCAGGGACACACTATCGACGCAGTGCGGTAGTCGTTATGACGACGAAACAGTATCAATAGTAAGTCTAACTACTGAACGTGCATTCTACTATCAATACTAGTGACAGTTCTTATTTAGCGCAGTATCCAGTCCTCGGGACTGTCCAAAGCGCTTTACACTTTACTCCCTGGCAGACCTGTTCAATCGAACACCATCTCGACTTCTCTGGGAAGCATTCAGAAACGCTGCAATTAATGTGCAAAGACTAGTCGTACACAAATAACCACCACTGTCTATAGTCAAGTACTCGTTCATACAACTGAATGAACTGAAGCAATGTAGAGTAAACCGCCGGATAGGATTCGAACCCGCGTTCTCTCAGTCAAAAGTCCGGAGCTCTTACCGCTACGCTACTGCGTTCCACTAAATCCACTAGGTAAATTAAATAGGTATCCTAAAGAGAAAAAATACAAGATGGCTGCGCAGTAGCCTAGTTTAGTGACAAAGCGGACATTCGTTACTTTGGTATAATCCAGCAATTCACGCACGGTGACCAGTCATATCTCGATCTGGCAAGCTTTCTTGTACATATCAATGAAATCGCTCCCCGGAGTAATTTCCTTCAGCTTGCCCTTTATGTTAACAGTGTAAGCGCATACTTATAATGGGACACTCTGGAGTATGAACTGGCCTTCTCACAGTGCTATTTTGAATTGATCATGGGTGTGCGTTGATCGATTGTTCAAACAACACGAACAACACTATGTTTCAAAGAATCCTTTCCATCAAATTTTGTCTCATTATACTCATGTTCTTATATAGTTTGATGACACACTTCTTTGATGAATATACTTTGAATACAAATACATCTTTGATAGTTCAAACTTCACATTGACATAAATGTCATTTTCATTTAGGTGACGAATGTTCGCTTACAACAAGAACGAAATGAGCTAGTTTAATGTTTAACATTGGTGTCGGAACGTGGTGACTACTGGGGGGGGGGGGGGGGGGGGGGGGGCTGATACCTCCATTTCCATCGCCCTTGAAGTTCGCCTAAACACCCGCACTGGGGCTTTCTAAAAACCTCCGTTTGCACCCCGAAGCTTGCCAAAAACCATCAGTATGCTCCCAAGAAGCCTCAATTGCACCCTCCTTGAGGCTCGCAAAAACACATTGAGGATCTCAAAAAACGTCAAATTTCACGCCCCCTAGAGCCTCACCAAAACTCACTTTGAGGCTGTAAATGTTGGGGGGCTAATCCTACCTCCAGCTTCACCCCACCTAAAATATGAGTGGCTCAGCCCCAAGCCGTCCACCCACCCGATTCCAACGCCTATGTTTAACATGTTGGAGAATATGGTACCTTTTGGCGAGTGCAAAAGTTAATGTTGTAATTCTAAACATATTTACACATCGGAGGGATGACATGTGCAAGAGGTTTAAAGTTATTACAACTCTTTTGAGTAAATTGCGACATGAATTACTTTCTTCGTGTTATAAGAACACAGTAATGAAATAGGGCTTGTAAGTCTCGCGCCTCGTTTTCGATCTGGAGTCATCTGCTGGCGACATCGACTCCATTTAGGCCTACGCCAGCTTAAATAATGGGGATATGTTTTGTTTTTTGGTTGTAATCATCGGAGTTTTTAACAATCGTGTTTTTTTCCGGTTTCCGACAGACGAACACAAGTTGAAGCAGTGGGAAAAACGTTGCCGTTAAGAAAGTTCGTGGTAATCGGGCACTTTAATCGAATTTTTATCACGATTTGACGAGCTATGGTGGCGACTTTGTTGACAATGACAACTATGCATTCTTTCGCCCAGTACGACATGTTATTGAACTAATGCAAACATTTTAGTGATTGTGTGCATATAGGCATCTTTTCAGATATAAGTGGTTTCAGAACTGTTTTGAAAAAAACAACTTATAACATTTTAACATTCGCGTTTTTTGTAACAAGCGATAATCCGTTGTATCTCATTTTAACTCCAATTTCTTACATAATTGTTATTCATGAAATGTATCCATATGTTATATTTCATATTGTAATATATACTGGTTCTTGTAACATTAACTAAATATTCTATTTCATTTAGACGAAAACAACATTTGGGGATCCCCCCAAAATTTCAGTATATGACCGCCGTCGACTCCTGCCTGGCTCTTTCTCTGCGTTTTTAATTTCCCTGATGTCTAGTTCAAAAACTGAAATGACAACGCCATAACACAATTAACAAAGCTACAATAAACCGATAAACTAAACATCAACAACTGTTTTCTGGCTTCCGCAATGCTAAAATCAGTGGGCAATAATTGTGCATATCGTTAGTCGGCTCCACTCGCCCGGAATCCCGCCATGTACCGTAACACATTTACAGGCCCTATTGCATTGAACCTAAACGAATCTTTCCCGCGATACCTTATCATTGTAGCTATTTACCTTCGAATACGTAGCAACAGTGCAATGCTTAACATTTTATTATTTTATTATTTTAATTATTCATTGTTAATGTTTGTCCCGTAAACGAACCATCTTACTTATGTGATTAATGCGACTGTTTCCAATAGTAACGATGCACTCCTATGACTAGCTAATGATTCTACGTTCGCGGTGTAACCAGTCTCCTGAACGCGCTATAAATAAAGAGAGGCAGCCTAGGCCTACTCCACCTACAACACGGGACACTGTTAGCACTATGTAGTGTAATTTGTGGACCAATTTCCTGCCCTTTCTTTCTGTAGACTGTTTATTAATTGTTAAGCTAAGTTGATTGAATTCCGGATGTACCGTGGTCTGGTCGCGCATAAAAGGTAAAAATTGCGATCACATGACTGCTTAATGTCGTCATTGGTCGTGTTTGGCGTGTATATGCTCGCGGCAGATATAGAATTGCTAAAAGAAATGTGCCTTCGATTGTGGTCACCCTAGGCGGATGGTCAGCCAAACACGTTCTACTGGGTATCGATAATTTGAATAGTAAATGGCGGTGGCCAGTTCCATGTGTCGGCCAGCACAATGGCTGTGCCGTACGTAGTTCACCCAATTTCGACCCGGCGACTGCTATTGTGAAATAACCGTTGACTAGTGAACCATTATCACCCACATATAATCAAAGTCGATCTACTAGACCGACGGCAAGATTAGCAGGGTATACAAGTTTATGCATTCTCCCATATCACGAAACACATGCTTGTCCGAGCATATTACATACAATTAAAACGTCCTACTTAGTTGACATGAAAGATCCCCATTTGACCATAATTATAAATCAGAATCCTTAGTATACAAATGGTAGGTAATATGCGCAGTTGGTTTAATAAAATGCTGTTATTAAAATCATCGACATGTTTAACTTTGATCGCCAGATCGTGTAACATACAAACACATAAACAGCCTTATGCTGTATTGTTACAAACCGATAACTGTCTTTTTCGCATAGTTTTGACCGGGACTGTCAAATAATTTATTAGGTTTTTTAAATCAAAAAATTATTTGTATGGTCGCTGTTCATACATGTATGCATGTGATCTATATCTCCAACCCACTGGTTCATACTACCCCGGCGGCTGTGTCTGCTATTCCCCGTTGAGCACGTATGGATCGGAAGAGAATGTGACAGGAGAGAAGACGGCAGGGGGGAAAGACAATAAACAGACAGATGCAAACCGAAGAAGGAGCTATTCTAAGGCAGTGATTGAGGGGGCAATGAGGAAAGAGAGGGTGTTTATGGGTGACTCCATTATGAGAAAGACGGACAAGACACTGAGCGAGGGGAAGGATATCGTTGTTTGTTTACCGGGGGCTAGGATTGAACATGTAACTGACAGGGTAGAGAAGGTATTGGGACATGGCAAGGGGGGGTCTATACTGGTACATGTAGGAACAAATAATGCAGACAGGGAGTGAACAACTGCGATAGTACAGAAGTATAGACAGTTAGTGAGGAAGCTAAAGAAGACGAGAGTCGAACAGGTTATTTTGTCAGGAATTTTGCCAGTAATGGGAGGAAGGGGGGCAACGTATAGAAACTGCAAGAGGATGGCGATCAATGCACTAGCTGAGCAGATGTGTGAAGAAGAGGGGGTGGGATTCACAGATTTATGGGGATACTTTGTTGGGAGGGAAGATATGTACATGAGAGATGGCCTCCATCTTAGTGGAAAGGGGGCAGCAGTTTTCTCAGAGAATCTGCTGCAATCTGTTGACAGTGGGACAGGTTGCATCTATTTAAACTAGATTCGCAGGGGGACTCACAGAAAAGCCTGAAAATGGAGGCATAGATAAAGACAGCACAAATAAATCAACAAATAACAGTCTGGAAAACTCTTCTGAAGCTGGATATAAATGTGTTTGTTTAAATGCAAGGAGTATAGTAAACAAAAGAAATGAACTAAACATTATGGTAGAAGATATTGACCCTCATATAATAGGTATAACCGAATCCTGGACCACCACCGATATATCAGATGCTGAATTGGGACTGACAGGATATGTAATGTTTAGAAAAGATAGAATAGGTAGAAAGGGAGGTGGAGTTATTTTATATATTAAAGAATCTATTCAGGCTTATGAAATAACATTAGAAAGAGAAGCAGATTGCGAAGAAGCTGTTTGGTGTAACATAGTTACAGGAAACTCAACGTTAACAGTTGGGTTAGTTTATCGAAGTCCAAACATAAGCATAGAATAGAATGAAAAAATACAAAACGCTATAAGGGAAGTAAGCAAACGGGACTGTATTATTATGGGGGATTTTAACCACGGGCATATACAATGGAAATCTCTACAGAGTATGGGGTGAGAGGACCACAAGTTTTTAGTTTTAGTTCAAGATACATTCCTTTCTCAACATGTGCTAGAACCAACCAGGGGTGAGAATGTGTTAGACATAGTTTTGTCCTCACAGAATGAATTAGTTGACAATGTCAAGATATGTGAGCCACTGGGGAGTAGCGATCACAACCAGATACATTTTACCATCAAAGTAAAATCAGAAAGGAATAGCAAAAAGCAGTATAGGAGAAATTTCCACAAAAGAAGGTATAAGGACATGAGGAAATATTTAGCAAAGATAGACTGGAATAAGACACTGAAAAATAAGACGGCAACAGAATGCTGGAATATATTAAAGAGTGAAATTAAGTGCATAATCGATAAATTTGTACCCTTCAAAAAACAAGGAAAACGGTCCAAAAAGAAACACTTATCGAAAGAAGCCATTAGAAAAATTAAGTATAAACAAATGATGTGGAAGTCATATAGATGTACTGGAAATGATGAAGACTACAACAATTATAAAGAAGCACTTAACCAAGCTACAGCTGAAATTAGAAATTCAAAGAGAAGCTATGAACAACAATTAGCTAGTAATATAAAACATGACAGCAAGAGTTTTTATGCGTATGTTCGAAGCAAACAGAAAGTTCAAGATAAGGTCGGTCCTCTAGAAGATAGTGCTGGAAATATGATATCAGAGGGATTCATAATGGCAGAAGACCTGAATGAGTACTTTAGTTCAGTGTTTACCAGGGAAGATATTAGTTCACTGCCAATACCAGAGGCTAAGTTCAAGGGGGCAGATTCAGACTATTTAGGACAATTAATTGTAACCCCGGAAATGGTAGCTAAGAAAATAAGGGCTATGAAGGAAAATAAATCACCTGGAGTGGATGGTATTCCACCCAAACTACTATTGGAAATTGTAGAACAAATTAGCATACCACTTGCAACAGTTTTCAACTTGTCATTAGAAGAGGGAGTAGTTCCTTTAGAATGGAAAGAAGCAAACATTATACCGTTATTCAAAAAAGGTTCGAGAAACAAGTCAGAGAACTATAGACCAGTGAGTTTAACATCAGTGATTTGTAAATTATTAGAAAGACTAATTAAAGATCACATGGTGGATTTTCTTGTTAAACAAAACTTGATAAACCCATCTCAACATGGTTTTTTTAAAGCGAGGTCATGCTTAACAAATATGTTATGTTTTTTGGAAGACATCACTAAGTGGGTAGATGAGGGAACACCAGTAGATATCGTCTACTTAGATTTTCAAAAAGCTTTTGACAAAGTACCACATCAAAGATTACTGCTTAAACTAAAGGCCCATGGCATAGGAAATGGTATAATAAACTGGATAGAACAATGGCTGATTGACAGAAGACAACGTGTAGTAGTTGCTGGGGAGGCTTCAAACTGGAAATCGGTATTGAGTGGGGTACCACAGGGATCAGTATTAGGTCCTATATTATTCTTAATATACATCAACGATTTGGATGATGAAATAACAAGTAAGGTGTTGAAATTTGCGGATGATACAAAAGTGTTTAGAAGGATTAAAAGTGATGGAGATAGACAGCAGTTACAAGATGATCTTGACAGGTTGATGAAATGGTCTGAAAAATGGCAAATGATGTTCAATTTTGGGAAATGTAAATGCCTCCACATAGGACACGGGAACGAAGAGGTAGAATATACAATGGGGGGTACTGTACTAAGTACTACTGTAAAAGAAAAGGACTTAGGGTTAACCGTTAGTGCTGATATGAAGATTTCAGAGCAGTGCGGAATTGCAGCTTCAAAGGGAAATCAAATCCTTGGATTAATTAGGCGAAACATAACGTATAAGGAAAAAGAGCTAATAATACCGCTGTACAAAACAATAGTTAGGCCTCATTTAGAATATTGTATTCAAGCGTGGAGGCCATATCGCAGGAAGGACATAGATATGCTAGAAAGAGTGCAGAGGAGAGCAACTAAAATGATACAAAATCTGAGGGATCTTAGTTATGAAATACGCCTAAAAAAATGCGGTTTAACAACACTAGAGACCAGGAGATTGAGAGGAGATCAGATAGAAGTGTTTAAAATATTGAAAGGTTATGAAAATATTGATAGAAATATGTTTTTCTCAGTTAAGAAAGATAGAAGGACTAGAGGACATGATCTTGCATTAGCAAAGGAGCAGAGTAGATTGGATATAAGAAAGTTTTCATTTTCACAAAGGACTGTAAATGAATGGAACAGATTACCTGCTGATTGTGTGGGTGCTAGTAGCGTGAATATGTTTAAAAATAAAATCGACACATACGTCAGACGGGCGGGATACACATAGATAAAAAGGTCGGACTCTCGAAAAGCCAAGGGCTTCCTTGTCCACCTGCTACCTAGAGTTAATTCTCTGGGTGGCAATCTTGTTAAATCTTGTTAAATAAGGAGGCACCGATGAAGCAACGGGTACGACAGCATTGGAGTGTCTAACACCACACAGGCGTCTATGTGGATTTTGTATGAAATGAAATCTTTCATGACTCACTATATATTGTGTGACACATATTAGTTATGTGGTGAGTGTATCATTAGCGTGCCATTTGGAAGTAGCCTTAATGTCGTGTGGTGTCTGTACGGGTCTGTATGATGCGTCTAGCGTAGCAGGTTAATTGCGTTTGTCATGTATAATTGACACCATTCGGCCCCACGTGAACGTGACAAGGATCTTACAGCAGATTGGAGCCCAATGTGTCAGTGTATAGACATGACACTATTCTAATGGATCAACGCCATTTATTTCGTCACACGATATTTCATCACGAAGTACAGAGTACGACATTTCTTCACAGTATTTGGTCACACATCAGATAATGTTTGCAAAACAGAGACAAATCGTCTTGTCAAACGATTTGTTTTCCAATAACTAGCCCGACAGATGTCCTGCTTCCTTTCTAACATCAGATGTGGGCAAGTATATAGTGCTGGGAAAATCGTTTTTGACATAAATAGGCCCCTATCAAAATGGTCAACAAATCATGCGATAAACAAAGACATAATACAGAGAAATTACTAAGCGACTGTCTGCTTGTAGCGAAAACAACAACATCCGTACAACCTCAATCACTTCAGAAGGTACACATTTGTCAAAATTTCAAACTTCGACCGGGTCCTGCACAGTAACGAGGCTTATATAAAGTAACGTCTATTGCGCCCTCCAGAATACCCGGATGTGTATCAGCACCTCGCTTGCTCCGATTTTTTACACACAATCTCTGGCGCCCGCAGCACCGTTTATGTAACACAGAGAATAAGTTGGTATCTATACGGAACAGGGTGTTGGTATGTTCAAGTCAACGCTTCGCCGATGATTAACTATAAGTACACGGGTGAATAGTCATATTTTGTCGTACGCTCTCCAACTCCCGACACCGAGGCGTTTTTGTCCGGCGTGTCCAGTCCGGAGACTTAAGTCCGAGCAAGCCTTAAGTCCAGGTACTTCTGTCCGGATACGTAAATGTTTAATGACCTGTTCAGCCACGTAACGTTTAATGCGCAAACGTTATTCACATACAATTTGACTCGTACCACAATGCATTATGATTCCATCTCAACGCACTGTTTTTTTAAACACATCACTAAGTACGAATGTTATGAGATGTAGCATTGACCTTATCATTCCGATATATGGCCACCTGTCACGTGAATACCTCGCGGGTCATTTAATCAGAGCGTGTGGTATATCTTAATATTTTCAGCGTTAAATCGTTGCTGACAATTATTACAGTTGCTGATTTCAACGTAGTCCCAGACATTGCTATAACATCGTCAGTCCTTTTACTGCATTCAAACACTTGTCCACTGCCACACCGTGGCTTGTTAGATGCCCTGTGATATAATGATGAAATTGTGGGGCTGGATATCCATTGATATCGGTAGCAGATATAGTGACATCGTGTACATAGTTGATAAATGTATTTGTCTTGCAACTGACCGTCTATAACTAGTTTAACTTGAGTCTTAGAAAGCGAGATGTATTTGACCTGGCATGAATTTTCGGTTGTGAGTACTCAACCTGCGGCTGCAAGCTGCTACTACTACTAGTACTACAAGAGGTTGAGCCGAGTTGACGAGTAGGCTACTAATTTGACATACATATCATTTGATATGCAATATACAATGTATGTACCACAATGTAACACACTATGTTCGATATCTGTACCAGTGAGTTACTCCCCGAATGGACCTAGTGTGCTAGTAGTAGCTTGATACATGACAATAGTTTGTGTTTGCATCGCATAAATAATAGATGGCTGCGTTGTCAACGACTGTTTATGTCGATTGCACTCTGACCCGGAAGCGTAACAGGGGAGTTAGCGCACGCGTAATCAGAACTTCAACCTGGCTTATTCTAACGGATTAACGCCATTTATTCGTCTCATGATATTTCGTCACACGTTATTTTATCACGAAGTACAGAGTACGACATTTCTTCACAGCATTTGGTCACACATCAGATAGAATCAGTTAATGTTTGCAAAATCGCCATCAATTTGAAAAGGATACCTGTAACATTACAAACACTGTTTGTTACAAAAGATACAAAGCCAGTCATTGAAAACATGTTGATGTTTTGACTGTTATTGTCATTACTATAAATACAAAAAACTGTAATGCTGTGGTAAAACTGTAATTTGTTTACTATAAATGAACTCCGATAACAGTCGTTATGACATATAAATTACAGTACCAATGAACGTCTGACCAAATGTTGTGTGACGAAATATTGGTCACTCCTGACAAAATGTCATACTTTGCACTTCGTAATAAAATGTTGTAAATCAAATCTCGAGTGACAGATGTCCTGCGCCCTTTCGGACATCAGATGTGGGCAAGTATATAGTGCTGGGAAAATCAGGCATTATGCATTATTGCCTCATGCAAATATAGTAGAAGTGGACAGCAATGCGTTTGTGCGTGAATGCGCAATGCTGTTGATTTTTGTAAAGCCAGCAAAACTTAATGTGTATGCATAATTCTACTAACATACTTATTCAAGGTAGTTATTTATGTCGGCCACCCATTTGCCATACAAGAATTAAGTTAGTTGTTTAGCCACAATTAGGTCAAATTTAATTGAACCCATATTTGATTAACTGTTCGAAACCCAACTGGCTAAACCCCCAATCTGTAATACGTGGCCACTGTGAAGTTTTGAAAAATGTAACGTTATTAGTATGCCTCATAAAACAATACATGTTTATAAAACAAATTGAGGCCCGACTGTACAACAATTACCCGTTTTTGACGTAAATAGGCCCCTATCAGAATGGTCAACAACTCATACGATAACCATAGGCATAATACAGAGAAGTTACTAAGCGGCTGTCTGCTTGTAGCGAAAACAACCATATGCCTTACAACCTCGTTCACTTCAGAAGGTACACATTTGTCCAAATGTTATACTTTGACCGGGTCTGGCGCCTGCACAGTGACGAGGCTTATCTAAGTTAACGTCTATTGCGCCCTCCAGAATACCCGGATGTGTATCAGCATCTCGCTTGTTCCGACCTTTTTACACACAATCTCTGGCGCCCGCACCACCGTTTATGTAACACAGAGAATAAGTTGGTATCTATATGGAACAGGATGTTGGTATGTTCAAGTCAACGCTTCGCCGATGATTAACTATAAGTATACGTGTGGCTGAATAGTCATATTTTTTCATACGTTCTCCAACTCCCGACACCGAGACATTTTTGTCCGGCGTGTCCAGTCCGGGGACTTAAGTCCGAGCAATCCTTAAGTTCAGGTACTTCTGTCCGGATACGTAAATGTTTAATGACCTGATATCATGACATGACAACGCCAACTTGAATAATTGTGGACTAGTCTTGTTCAGCCACGTAACGTTTAATGCGCAAACGTTATTCACATACAATTTGACTCGTACCACAATCCATTATGATTCCATCTCATCGCACTGTTTTTTTAAACACATCACTAAGTACGAATGTTATGAGATGTAGCATTGACCTTATCATTCCGATATATGGTCACCTCTCACGTGAATACCTCGCGGGTCATTTAATCAGAGCGTGTGGTATATCTTAATAATTCAGCGTTAAATCGTTGCTGACAATTATTACAGTTGCTGATTTCAGCGTAGTCCCAGACATTGCTATAACATCGTCAGTCCTTTTACTGCATTCAAACACTTGTCTACTGCCACACCGAAGCGTGGCTTGTTAG
Source organism: Escarpia spicata (assembly GCA_963995525.1). Taxonomy (NCBI): domain Eukaryota; kingdom Metazoa; phylum Annelida; class Polychaeta; order Sabellida; family Siboglinidae; genus Escarpia; species Escarpia spicata. The sequence goes on along the minus strand of OZ023215.1, from coordinate 9,634,068 downwards.
TTAGTGCTGTACTTACTGTTACGCCGCCGGGACCACACAACACGAACGTCAGGCAATGAACCGGCCACGCAGCAACACTGACCTTAAAATCAATTCACCGGCCAAACTCAGGAATTTCAGAGGCACCGTCACGCTATATAGCGATGTAGGTCGATCAACATTAGAACAACGACGAACATGTTACGTTGGCGTTCGCCGGTGATTCGGTGCGTCGTATTTTAGCGTTCCTCCGACGGCTAACGTGCAAGGGGGGCGTTTACCACAAGTGGGGCAACAGGCAGGCTTTTGACCATGCAAAGTGATGTTTTTTTGCATACTGATTCGCTGATCTGGACACTGACTGGCTAGGGGAATTAAATGAAAGGGGTGTCGATCAAAATTAATAACCACTGATTGAGGGCCGCTATATATATTCTGAGTCAGTAGGCTCCCTGCCCCAAACCAATTCAATGTATAATTCAAGGCTTGGTGTGGCCCCGTGCAGGTATGTATATTGAGACAGAACCGACGACCTGGCAGACAGCACTGAGAAGGCTACCAGCCTAGGGTTGAAGCGTGGTTGATTTGTTATGGATACGATACAGCATTACAGCATGAGAGTGCACATTTCCAACTATTTTGTGTCTTGTGGGTGTGGCGTTAGAGATATTTCCGTCGTTGAGGAGGGGATAGTGATGGAGACTTTTTGTGTAAAAGGGGCACGGTTCGATGTTTGTCGACGTTAAGGGTGTGGGTGATGTTGCATATTTTTATGTCTAAGAGGTGTAGTGTTGTTGTAGAACGTTCAGTGTTAAGGGGGTATTGTTGCAGATTTTTTTATCGAGGGGTAGTGTTAACAATAACATATTTATTGTAGTTAAAAGTAATGCCAACATGATCAAACGTTCATTACCGTTGAGGTATATTTTTGTATTTTCCTCGAAATTTATACCTTCAACCCCTATGATATAATGATGAAATTGTGGGGCTGGATATCCATTGATATCGGTAGCAGATATAGTGACATCGTGTACATAGTTGGTGAATGTCTTTGTCTTGCAACTGACCGTCTATAACTAGTTTAACTTGAGTCTTAGAAAGCGAGATTTATTTGATCTGGCATGAATTTTTCGGTTGTGAGTACTCAACCTGCGGCTGCAAGCTGCTACTACTACTAGTACTACAAGAGGTTGAACCGAGTTGACGAGTAGGCTACTAATTTGACATATATATCATTTGATATGCAATATACAATGTATGTACCACAATGTAATACACTATGTTCGATGTCTGTACCAGTGAGTTACTCCCCGAATGGACCTAGTGTGCTAGTAGTAGCTTGATACATGACAATAGTTTGTGTTTGCATCGCATAAATAATAGTTGGCTGCGTTGTCAAAGACTGTTTATGTCGATTGCACTCTGACCCGGAAGCGTAACAGGCGAGTTAGCGCACGCGTAATCAGAACTTCAACCTGGCTTATTCTAACGGATTAACGCCATTTATTCGTCTCACGATATTTCGTCACACGTTATTTTATCACGAAGTACAGAGTACGACATTTCTTCACAACATTTGGTCACACATCAGATAGAATCAGTTAATGTTTGCAAAATCGCCATCAATTTGAAAAGGATACCTGTAACATTACAAACACTGTTTGTTACAAAAGATACAAAGCCAGTCATTGAAAACGTGTTGATGTTTTGACTGTTGTTGTCATTACTATAAATACAAAAAACTGTAATGCCGTGGTACAACTGTAATTTGTTTACTATAAATGAACTCCGATAACAGTCGTTCTGATATATAAATTACAGTACCAATGAACGTCTGACCAAATGTTGTGTGACGAAATATTGGTCACTCCTGACAAAATGTCATACTTTGCACTTCGTAATAAAATGTTGTAAATCAAATCTCGAGTGACAGATGTCCTGCGCCCTTTCGGACATCAGATGTGGGCAAGTATATAGTGCTGGGAAAATCAGGCATTATGCATTATTGCCTCATGCAAATATAATAGAAGTGGACAGCAATGCGTTTGTGCGTGAATGCGCAATGCTGTTGATTTTTGTAAATCCAGCAAAACTTAATTTGTATGCATAATTCTACTAACATACTTATTCAAGGTAGTTATTTATTTCGGCCACCCATTTGCCATACAAGGATTAAGTTAGTTGCTTAGCCACAATTAGGTCAAATTTAATTGAACCCATATTTGATTAACTGTTCGAAACCCAACCGGCTAAACCCCCAATCTGTAATACGTGGCCACTGTGAAGTTTGGAAAAATGTAACGTTATTAGTATGCCTCATAAAACAATACATGTTTATAAAACAAATTGAGGCCCGACTGTACCACAATTACCCGTTTTTGACATAAATAGGCCCCTATCAGAATGGTCAACAACTCATTTGTCCAAATTTCATACTTCGACCGGGTCTGGCGCCTGCACAGTGACGAGGCTTATATAAGTTAACGTCTATTGCGCCCTCCAGAATACCCGGATGTGTATCAGCACCTCGCTTGCTCCGACCTTTTTACACACAATCTCTGGCGCCCGCAGCACCGTTTATGTAACACAGAGAATAAGTTGGTACCTATATGGAACAGGATGTTGGTATATTCAAGTCAACGCTTCGCCGATGATTAACTATAAGTATACGTGTGGCTGAATAGTCATATTTTTTCATACGCTCTCCAACTCCCGACACCGAGACATTTTTGTCCGGCGTGTCCAGTCCGGGGACTTAAGTCCGAGCAAGCCTTAAGTCCAGGTACTTCTGTCCGGATACGTAAACCTTTAATGACCTGATATCATGACATGACAACGCCAACTTGAATCATTGTGGACTAGTCTTGTTCAGCCACGTAACGTTTAATGCGCAAACGTTATTTAAAATAATAATAATAAATAACTTCTAACGTGCCAATATCCTCAGATAATCCGAGCTCAGTGGCGCACCAAAACCAAAGGATTAAGCATTCTCGTACTCGTGTGCTAGGCGAAAGTCGTCAACAAATGGATGGATGTAGTAGGAAGTTAGGGAGGATAGGCGATATTGAAAAGATAGGTTTTCAGGTGACGACGAAATGTAACAATATTTTTGCTGATTTAACATTAACGGAAAGTGAATTCCATATACCTGGCGCGGCAACTGAAAAAGCTCGAGTTCCAACCTTTGTCTTAACTCTATGAACATATAGCAACTTCGAACTAAACGACCGAAGTTGTCTGGCTTGTCTAGCTGGTGTGAGCAGTGAGTGTAAATAACTAGGTTGTTTGGATAAAAGGGTTTGGTAGGTGATTGTACAGATTGTAAACATAATGCGATATCACATGGGGAGCCAATGCAGTGATTTTAGAAGTGGCACTGAGCGGGAGAATCGAGGAGATTGTATGACTACCCTTGCTAAACAATTTTGGACACGTTGTAGTTTTGATAGTAATATTATGAAAGAGGGAATTGCAATAATCTAATCTGCTGCTAACAAGAGCTGTTGCGATAGTCTTAGCGACGGAAAGCTACATATATCGGCGAATGCGGCGAAGATCACAGATATGATAAAAACAGCAACGGCACGTTTGGGACATGTGTTGTTTGAAATTGAAGTCGCAATCAAAGGTCACTCCTAAATTCTGTACTGATGCTGCTGGTGTGATATTTTGACTCAGGATGCATGTTGGAAAAAGTTATTAAGTTTACCTCGCTGCATTGGAGTACCAATGATAAGAAATTCAGTTGTGCCTGCATTTAACTTTAATTTGCTGTCGGTCATCCATAAGAAAATATCTTGGAGACAATCGTTGAGTCGGTTTAAGGGGTGACTTGTATCGGGCGTGGCCAAGGAAATGTAGATCTGTGTGTCATCTGCATAAATATGATGATCCAAGTTATGACTGGATTACAGAGCTGAGTGGCGTAGTTTACAGAGTGAAAAGCAAAGGCCCAAAGACGGAACCCTGGGGAATGCCACATAAAGTGGGGAGTGAGGTTGAAAAGTAATGATCTATCTTTATAGATTGATGTATATTGGTTAGATATGAAGAAAACCAGGTCAGAGCTGTGCCAGATATGCCATACCACATTGATAAACGTTTGACAAGAGTGTTGTGATCAATGGTATCAAATGCGGCAGACATATCAAGCAAGGTAAGTGCAGTTACTTTGCCTTTACCAATGTTTAATATAACATCATTGTGTACTTTTAGGAAAGCAATCTCTGTAGAATGAAAGTGTTTGTATGCTGATTATAGCACACTGGATAAACAAGTTGAGCTGATATGATACCTTAGATGACTTGCTACGACTTTCTCAAATATCTTAGAAATAAAGCTAAGATTAGAAATTGACATATCATTTTTGAAATAATCTTTTGGCAGAGAAGTCTTCTTGAGAAAAGGAATTACATGTGCATGTTTAAAATCATCTGAAAATTTACCCGAACTCAGTAATAAATTTATGATATTTGTTAGTCTACCAAATAAAGAGTCAAGACATGCTTTTAGTAGTATGGTTGGTAATGGATCTAGATCGCATGACTTATTTGGGGAGGACATTATTATGTTCCTCACTTCATCAACTGTGGCTGGCTCAAACAATACAAGTGGAGAATTTACTTGTCCACATTTACAATACTTAAAGTGTGACACGGAAAAGCAGAATGTATAAGACTGGTTTGATCTTTGAAATGACTAGAAAACGACTCACATAGAGATTTGACTGACACACGACTAGGTAGAGATGGGGGCGGCCGTTTGTGTAGAATATGATTTATGCAGTTCCATGGCTGACGTGGGTTATCATAGTTACTCGAGACCATGTTTGTGTAATAATTTGATTTAGCTTTGGCCATTTGTCTGTTGCAGTAGTGACATTGTTTAGAATATCGTGATTTGTCCAAAGGCGAACGTAATTTGCGCCATACACGTTCAAGATAGCGCCGGCGCTTTTTAGATTGTAAAATTTCAGGAGTCATCCATGGAGCATGTGGCTTTTGGGACACAGATTTAGATCTCAGGGAGCATGTTTATTAAGTAAATCTTTGTGTACTTGACAATACCGTCGACACAGATCTGATAGATGCTCTTCGGGGTTACTGATGAGGTCGGGTTTAAGGATGTCCGTCATTAATGCTGCAATGTCAATCTTACGGATCGGTCGGTAAAACACGTTGTGTTTGGACTCTAGTCATAGGATGCCAGAATGTCATTTAAAAAAATGTACTTGTTGTTGATGAAGATGTGCCCAGGTGAAGATTAAAATCACAGAGTATATAAAATTCTGAATAAATAGTTGCCAGATTTTCAAGTAGCTCCTGGAATTCTTCAAAGAAATGGGCAGGGTGTCCTGGAGGGCGATAAATGCACATAAAATAAGCAGAGAAAGATGAATTGGAAATTTCGGTAAGATGGCCTCAAAGCTGGAGTAATCAGGGTTTTAATGCAAATTAACTTTGAACTGTTTTGAGATGAGAAATCCAAAACCACCACCTCGCTCAACTGAACGTGGGCGATAATGGAAGGTGAAACAGGAAGGAGAAATGTCAGCAATGCATGCAGCTGTGTCATGTGGTCTGAGCCGGGTCTCAGTGACAGTAAGGATGTCTATTGTCTTGGAAGTTAATAAATCGGTATGCGAGGCTGTTTTGTCTCGAATAGATCGAACGTTAGTGGTGGCCACTCGAATGCTGCGCCTGATAGCAGGTCCAGATTAAGACTTACATCTCCTGCTAGTAGTAAGACAATTGTTAATTTAAATGTTGGCTTAGAGCGGAGGATTGGCAGTAACTTTCTATTAAAGCAAAAATTAAGAGATGGCAAACTGTGTATATATGACAAGGAATCTTGTGTTCGCATGTACTGAGAAACAGTTGAATTGACAGCCGACCGTTGGGGACTAAGTGGCTTGCACAGCATAAAATCGTGACCTCTCGAAGCAGCAGTACAGAATAAAACACACAATACAGAGGCTGGTTGTCTTGGTGACAGTGTACTTTCCTCAAAATGGTGAAGTATAATAATGTCTCATAAAATAATTGAAAATAATAAAATATTCTAAAACGGTATAATTGTACTAAAAATAATGTAAATTTCTAGGTTATAAAAAGTGAGTTGGCGATAATCAATGACAATATTACATACAGGTCGTATGATTGTCCGCGCTCAGCAGGCCAGTGCAAAGTGACAAGACGTTTAGTGCTCGTGCAAAGAAAAGTCAGATGTCTTCACCCCAGGGCGATTCTGGGTATACAAGAACGTCTTGTTAAAAAGACCTGTTAGTATATAGTTTATAAGGAGACTGCCCTGCCTTAGTTTTGTATGTTGTGTACACCAGATCGACCTGTTTTATCGCCCAGATAATTTAAGTACAACATTTAACAGCGTTGGTGGTGACAATTTATAAAATATTTGTTTATGCAAACAGTGCAATTCGTTGACACTAATTCTACACTAGTGTCACAGACAAAATTAAACGTTAGATTGCAAAAATGATTTTGAATCGCGCAGTGACAAAATAAACAAGTACCATCTTACGCCACCCTACGCCACCTAGCGTCTAACGATTTGACTCGTACCACAATGCACTTCCATCTTATCGCACTGTTTTTTAAACATATCACTAATTACGAATGTTATGAGATGTAGCATTGACCTTATCATTCCCATATATGGCCACCTGTCACGTGAATACCTCGCTATTTAATCAGAGCGTGTGGTATATCTTAACAATTCAGGTTAAATCGTTGCTGACAATTATTACAGTTGCTGATTTCAACGTAGTCCCAGACATTGCTATAACATCGTCAGTCCTTTTACTGCATTCAAACAATTGTCTACTGCCACACCGAAGCGTGGCTTGTTAGTCAGTGCTATACTTACTGTTACGCCGCCGGGACAGCACGATAAAGAACGTCAGGCAATGAACCGACCACGCAGCAACACTGACCTTAAAATCAATTCACAGGCCAAGCTCATGAATGTCTGAGGCATCGTCACGCTATATAGCGATGTGGGTCAAAGTGTACGCTTGGATAGCTAGCTACACGTAGTAATTTTAGGATTCGTTCACCCCTTTTGCCTCAGTTACAGTATTCCAATTATGCCCAATCTGGTAGATGGAAGTCATTTACAGTAAATTAATTTACAGTGCCTACCTAATTATGCTTCCTTGCAAAAAACGGCAGAACGTATGTCAAACGGTGCATAATGGAATCATTTTTTTCATGTTTTTGTTGTTTTCGTATACAAAATGGCGCCTGGTGAATGGATAGGGGTATGTTGTTCCACAGTGTGGGTGCAGCCACAGAGAAGGCCCTGTCCCCCAGTTGCGTCTTTGACATGAGCACACCCAGCTGCAACCTGCTGCCAGGCCGAATTAATCTTCCAGGATTGTGCTGCACCAGCATGTCTTTGATGTAGGATGGGCCTTCGTCGTGGATTGCCTTGTAGGTCAGTGTCAGCAATTTGAATTGCACACGATACCCCACAGGCAGCCAAATAGTGCGTGAAGGACAGGTGTGATGTGAGACCGATTAGGGACATTGGAAACAATGCGCGTGGCTGTGTTCTGCTCTCGTTGTAACTTGTCCAGCTGCCATGCGGGAAGGCCATACAGCAGTCCATTCTAGTAGCCTAGTTTTTACATGCCGAGGGCGTGGATGGCTAGATGAATACAATGGATGGATGACTCAGTCATGTTATTAATGCACGGTCAGCACCATGGTGTTCGTTATATAAAACGTCGGTACGTGTTAAACATTTAACTATGCAAGTTTAATTATGCAGGCTCTTGGAAATATATTACAAAACAAAAAGATACAAACTATTAGGCAATATACAACAAAGCCATGCAACACAATCCGTATAATAGAATGGCAGACTGACATTGACAATGTTTCAATAATTCGTTAGCTGCTTGTGGAACACTGATTTTGTTGAGCATCATGGCTGACCAAACGAGTTACTTGTCCAACCACGATCAGTTTGTAATTTGCAAAAGATGGGTAGACGGTTAACTTGAGCCGTCGATTTTTTTTTTTTTTTTTTTTAAATAAGAATGCGTTTATGTTTCTATACCATCGCAGCCTAATTTGAAAATGTGATATGCGAATGAATATTTCCACAAACAAAGCTAGTGGACACAGCTGCGATGACGGCAGTACTATGCCAGAAGCTAAAATGACGTAGCAACCCATATAAAGAAATCTGAACCTCGGCGTTCGTATTGTTGCTCTTACAAATGTGCTTTGAGTCTGAGTTGTGCGGATGATACCAGGACAGTAAAGATAATGAGAGAAGCGTTGGATACCACACAACTAATAAAGGAATCCACAGATTATGACTCAAAGCTGCATCAAATTAAAGAACAATTGCAACGAGAAAACTCTGAATAATACCCAGACATGCATTTGTTTGTGGTGTCCTACGTGATGGACGGTTCGAGCATCGGCAATGCAGAGCATCACCAAAACTTACCCCGCGTACTATGGACATGGTATCTGGATAACTGTTCAGCCATGGAAATGTAGCTACGGATTCGAAGTGTTCATTATCATATCACGTTAATGGTAAACAGCACAGGACCATTGTGATATTATATTTATTCTATGTTCTTGCTTTGGACGAATGTGTGCGTGTGCGTGTGCGTGTGTGCGTGTGTAAAAATAAAATGTATATCTATAGGCATACTTGTCTACAATGTGTAGATGCTGATAATAATAATCATGTGTTTATTTATTTCAAACAAACAATCAGTATGTCCATTTAAAAACAATATATCGATAAAAACAATATAATGCATATTAAAATAAATACATCCATAAAACAATACATTTTAAAATATTTAAAGCAGGATCCACTGATGCCGCAATCGGACCCTATGAATACCATTATTCAGAACATCGTTATCTGCGACATGTAATACATGTCGCAGATAACGATGTTATGAATAATGATATTCATAGGATCCGTGTATATGCAGTCTTTTCCGTTTTTATTTTGAAATTGGCAAACGAAAAAGAAAAAAAGTAAACAATGTTCGTTTATCGTTTTCATATTTGAACTACGAAAAACGAATACAATCTACTATTCGCGATATTTCTAATACATGTTAGAAAAACAAAATAGCGATAAAACGAACGGTTTTTTTGTTTTCACTGCAGCAGAACGAAAATTGAAATACGACTGCAGCGCCACTCGTTTTTGCACTTAGGAAGCTTCGGCTGCCTTACCGCTTCGGCTAGGCGGCAAAAGCTGGTGGCTTCGGTGGGACAATTCGATCGCACTGGCGGCGTTTTAAAAACAAATTCACTGAAATTGCATCGTCGCCGAAGTGGTATTGTTGCCGCCGCGGCAAGAACGGCCGAATATTGGTCGTTTCGGCGTCGTTGTTTTATAAAAGGTTTCGACTAGTAAATTAATTATACTCAAATTTCCGTGGTAAAATACTTTATCAATTATTATGTTTAGCAGAAATACATGATATAAAACTAGTATTCGAGGTGGTACTATTATGTGAAAGTGCTTGAAAATCTAAATAATAGTATAGCATATTTAAATGCAATGACTGGTATTTTGGAAAACATACTCGAATGAGATCGCCCGTATTTTAAATTAAATAAAACTGTTCAGTGAATCACCATGCCCCATACAATATCACACACTATATATCACTTTCTTCAACTCCATATAGCATTGTCCACGTAATAGCCAATGTTAAGATAAAACGGCGTCAAAGATTAACAAGTATATCCGCGTGCGAAATTACGCTGAAAATACTTGGCCACCGGTAATTTTGGTAAAACATAATTTATCAAATAACATATCAAATGCCAACTGATACATATGACAGTACATAGCTCATG
>OZ023215.1:9609217-9621717 GCA_963995525.1 Escarpia spicata | reverse complement strand
TTAGCATAATGTATCAATGTATATATATACATGTGTATACATATATTTTGTTTTAGCGGATCAAAATTTGTATAATGTATATATATATATATATATATGTATTAGATCAATTATCCCCTAAAACAAAATCACTCAGTAGAATTGAGTTTAAAACAGAGCAATACAGAACCTACCTATATTTGATAAATATGAGAATTAAGCGTATGTCGGCCTAATTCACCAATAATTAAACGTCATAACGCTCCAATAAACATGTGGGGCAGAAAACGCAGGCGGGGATGAGCGCTGTAAACACTTTATGATATAGGCCAAGTCATATGTGCATAATTTGTTGATATTAGTCTTCTCTCGAGGTCATAGCTAGATGCATGTATTATTTGTTCGTAATTGCATTCCAGCCCGAAAGTTCCGGCCATTCATTGCTGTTATTGTGCCTCTCGCGCGTCAATGTTAATAATAACAATAATAAGGTAACTTCTTTTGCGCCTAAATCCTCGGAAACCATACTCAGTGATGCGTCAAAACAAAAGAGTTAGTAAATTTTAAAATCGATTACATAGGCGGCGGAACCGGTGGGAGGACACAGTAGGCTGAGTCACCCAATAGTTTGGTGGGCGGCTGGAAATAGGATTAGCCCCCAATATTTAGCGAAGCTATTAGTATATAGGGTCATTTGGCACCGCAAATGTATTGAAAGATCAAATAATTTTGCCATTTTGATTGACAGGTAATATATCGCGTCTTGCCATATTAAAGATCAAGATCAAGTTCAATGTCAAAGGTCGATTAGTCAGACCGCTGTACCACGCGGTGCACCCGGTCTGCTTATTTAGCATTTGTTTGATACTGCGGTACTGCGCACGCATCAATCCGGTGTAGCACGGATTGCTCGTCCAGTTTGGGAGGGTGTCATGCGGTTCAAGATGGCGACGTTAGTTGACTATAGAATATAACACAAGTTTGCATTTATTTTAGTGAATTTATTTTCGTGATAAAAACAATTTGACATAATAAAAATATAAAAATATAATGCTTTGTTACAGCCATTTTGTTTTTGTACATCACTCCTTTTAAAACACTTGCACATTTAGGGTTTGCAAGATGAAAAGTTCTAGGTTACAATATAACTAGCCACAATAATCTATTTTCAGTTGCTTTTAGGAAGTCAATCGTCAAAATATTAAAGCAACAACGGTTATTTACATCACCGTGTTTGGAAAAATAGATTCTGCTACTTGGATTGTTTCATCTTAAAACACATTTTAATGCTTGTACATCTGGGCAATGGAATAACAATAAAATAAAACTGTCTGCCATTGAAGAATATAAAAAATAAAACAAAGTTCATACGAATTGTCCATAAATTTGTAGCATCAAATCAACATATGTAATGTAGAGGGGGGGGGGGGACCAGTAGTAATGATGGCGCTTAAACCTCTGATTACAGATTGTTTGTGATGTTAATCCTCTTGATTCTTCCATCACGTCCACGATTGTTTGGGATCACGACATTTCCTACAGGCTGCATCACAACCTGATTGACATTGTCATTCTCAGCATCATCATGGTCATAGTCCACAGTCTTTCTTTTTTGTCCATCAACCAAATACACCTGTACCGCGACCCGATCTCTCCTCGATTGACAAGTAGACCGATCACGTGGTAGGGTGAAGTCAGGACATCTCGCAGGTCCAACTCAGGCCTGACAAATCGAGTGCAGCCAGTGTTCTGTACTCGCTGTAAGGGGTCAGCACACTGTTGGACTTCCTGCTTGGTTACAGACGAAAAAAAAGTGCAGTATATTTTTGAGAAATGATTTTTTACAATGTTCACTTGCTCTGACATAAGTGCATTTGAGTAGTCAGATTTCTAGATGTGATTGTAGAACCTGTTGACACTAAAATGGTGTCTTTTTAGCTGAGTTTACTAAGCGGAAGGGTATCTGGCAGCAATTTGGCTAGTTGACACTTTAGCCGGATTACTGCCTGCATCCAGTTGTAAATATTGACGGGTGTCATACATACAGGCATTTTGCAAGAGCTAGAGATATTAGATTTTGACTAAACTCGACCAGCATGTCAATGAGATGATAATAACAGCAGGTGAGAAGTTTAAGAAACTTTATAGGTCACGTTTTCTTATAATCACACAAAACGTTAACATGGTCGCCAATGGGAAAACTGACAGTGTGCTGACCCCAATTAAAGTCCCTAGCAACGGAAACACGCTACACAGTGAGGTATCATGGACGATATGTTTTATGAAAAATATGCAGACAAAATTAATGAAAATGTGTCTATTTCAACAAACAATCAGTGTATATTGTGGACAGGCTGCACAAAAGACACAGGGGTGAAATACGGAGCAGTTACCTGCAAGTTTAGATGTGACAATAGACGTACCATCACGGCACACCGGTTAAGCTATACGCTGCACCACAGGAGAACATTTATAAGAGCGAATCTAGATGCTTCACATCTCTGCCACAATAGTCTCTGTGTGACAGCCACACATTTCAGCCTGGAACCACACGGTGTCAACAATGAAAGAATTTCTTGCGTGAAATCAGGCGAATGTCGTGGTCATGGCATTTACCCTGCATGCATGTTAGATTTAAAATTAAATCCATTAAAAAATGATGAGTACTTACATTTTTTCGGGAGTTCGTGTACGATGAACTTTTCCGATGTGTGATCGTTACAACTGGTCACTGATATATGTCGACATCAGTCAGCCCCTGCTGTCACTGATGTAGCATTGCATCGTGTCGATTGATCATAGTACTCAAGATGTTCGTGGTGCTCGTAGTCTGATTGTGTTCGCATGAATATCGGCAGGCAGATGGTGTCGTGTGTGTCGGATGGTCTAGGTCTTCAGATTGTGTTTGCATGGATGATGGTCAGTTTGCAGCCCAAGTAGACGCTGCAGAAATACAGAATGTCGTATTGTTATAATGTTGTGTATGCACATTGTGCTCACGTGTGTGTGTGTGTCTATGTGTATGTCTACTCTCTGCTTGCGTAAGAATGATCGGCCGAGTTTCGTGACCTTAACGAATATGGGTGATCAGTACGATTTCCCGGTGGCTGTCGGCGCCTCCTTCTCACTGGTGTAAATGCCGTTGCTGTCACTGCTACTGTTGTTACTGTTGTTACTGTATGACTTGCTGGTTTGGGATCAAGTTGACTCTTTCTGTAGATGTCGTCTTGGCATCTCTGTCGTTTCGCCCTAATGTAGTCTCTCATCCTGTTTGACTTGGTGGCTCGTCTGTGTAGGCGCACCGGTGGCCGTCTGGCACATTGTCGTTGGTAAGCTACATCTTGCTGGATCCGTTTAACAGCGTGAGCAACTCTTCCGCCCTTTGTAATGGGACACTGGACATTTTCCAATTTTCGTAGCATTGAATCTCCAGCACCGTAGTTTAGACGATCGATGACTGAACACACACGTCCCAGTGCATTTCGACTGAATTTAACGTTCTTAGGTACCGACGCGGAATAAGCTCTGTTTGCAGATTCATTTGGATTTGTTGTTAGTCTGCGTCGTGTCATTTGAAGTGCGGCATTGCCAAGACGCATTTCAATCAGTCCTTGAAGTGTTGCTCGATCACTGTCTGTCATATTTAGTCGCGTGAGGCCACAGGCCTTCAAATGCTGTGAGGTATTTCACCAATTCTTGCGACCACCACGGCAGACAATTGCATGTCTGCGACAGTTTCTGCACGAGCCAGAATAGCACTCGAGTGTGGTTTGAATGATGTCGGGCATACGTCTAGTTGTAACTGTCGTGTCACTGTCGTGAAGTATGTGGACACTTGTGTAGATCTTCTGGCATCTTGTTTTCACATCTTCCGCAAACATTTTTTTGTTTTCTGCTCGCCTTGCAACAGTTTCTCCTGGAAACATCCTGGGGGAGAATGATGCTTTCATGATATGACGAAATTGCGTTTGAGACAGATGCGTCGTATCGGATTGCCTCTGTGTCTCCATACCTGCTGGCATTGCATCGTGTACACCTCGCGATGCTAATGCATCACCGTCTGTAGCAACATACTTGATTGCAACGTCATCTTGTGCTAAACTGTCGCCAATTTTTTTCCCAATTCTGTACTCGGACAGTGGATCTGTTGCTTGCACATTGGCCGTGCAACCAGCATGGCCAGGACAGGTGACATTGACACCCTTGTTCCAAAGTGAAGCTCTTAGTTTACACAGCTTGCTGTCCATCCAGAAAGGTATGATTTCCTTTTCACCGGTTTGCCAACTGATTGCAGTTCCCAAAGCCTGTGGCGCATTCTGCCCACCACAGCTGTAAGTGTTTTTTGAGATTTGTTGAGTTGTACCGAACATCGACGCTTATGTTAATAGGAGCATTTTCTGGCAGACCACGCGGAGTGTTGGTCTCTTTTGTTTTCTGTCTTCTCCTGTGTAAGTCGTCCATGGTTGCTTGTGCGGTGACAGTTGCGACCTTGTTTGCAGTTCTCTGTAATCTTGTGCGACTAGGTGGTGGTGTGTCCATTGCAGCTAGAATGTGACGGATCTTTGTGGTCGCTATTGTCGAATCCTGGAGACCGACGTGAAGTGCGATATTAGTTGTAGCAGCTCGCTGACCACTACGTCCAGTGCTGACCTCAGTGTACAGTTTGTACATGCGCGAATGATAGTCACAATTTGTACATCGGAGTGATTGCTTCCAACAGAGACCAATCTGTTGTTCATGGTATATTTGAATCTGTGGAGAATTGCACGTCGTCTTGCAGGCGTGCTCAGTGTAACATTCATTCCACATCTGAGCACTCTTTTCCATATTTAGCAGACGCATCTCGGATCCTCCTTGATTTTCGTCTGGCTGGAGGTAGCTGTCTGTTAAATCTGGGCATCGGTATGGCCTCGGTCGTAGAATTTTGCTATTGCCAGGCCTGCCGTCAGCATCGGGTACCGTTAACAGTCCACCATAAGTTTCTTGTACGACTCTTGAAAAGTCAGCCATGCCAAGTCGTGGCATCCATACATGACTGTGTGGTGTTTCTGTTGATTCACCATGCATTGCTTCAAAATGTGGGTGGCCTTGTTGGAAACCGCGCCGATTTCTCCTCATTCCTCTAACAGGCGGTGTCTTCCTATCACTACGTTTGCTAAGTTTACCAGTCTCATAATTTGCAGTCTCCTTCATTGTAATAATGCAGAATAATCCCGGCAGAATCACAGTTGAAAGGGACAAACCGTTATTTGAAATCACAGACTTCTAATGAGTCTGAAAGTCCAAATCACAGTGACAGAACTTGGGTGTGATAAGGGGGGTGGGGAGAAAATCACATTAGTGAAGCCTCCATTTGGAAATATATATCATAAATGGACCAATGACATTGCAGAAGGGTGATTAAACAATCTTTTTTGTTTACTTCAGCTAATTAAACACATGTGAAGAGGTTGGGAGCAACGCTAATGACATCTTGGCAGAGTGACTACTGGGATTCAGCTCCTAGGCCCAGGCTGCCAGGACATACAGTCACCTGACTTGATCAGTACTCAATCAGGCAAGTGCCACAGTGTATTGAATGTCTACTAATTGGGTTGTGTAATAATGTGCAATTGAACTCATTAAGACGTCTGGCCTTTGAAGAATCCACACTTTAAGGTCATATATCATGTATAATTACAGTTGTCTAATAGGGAAAAAGTAAAAAAATAAATATAAATATAAATGCAACATAACAACTGCCTGTATGTGATATGTTTACAGAAAACATACTGGGCTTTCTGGAAAACAGGGTTAGGTCTTCATATATGCCGGATGAGAAAGTGTGTACAGTGTAGAGTTATGCCAGATTAGAATATGTCCAACAGTAAAATGCTTACTCATATGGTCCCCGGTCAAGTAGGGTGGCGCTTTTGAAATGTGTATAGAAAAAAAACATGTGGATGAATTACAAAAAAAATATTGCAGTGTTTGAGATAGGAGTGCCTGTAAAATATAGTAATTTCAAATTTTTTCTCAAAAATTGCCATACCTATTTGGGGTCAGCACACTGTTGGACTTCCTGCTTGATCACAGACGAAAAAAAGTGCAGTATATTTTTGAGAAATTATTTTTTACAATGTTCACTTGCTCTGACATAAGTGCATTTGAGTAGTCAGATTTGTAGATGTGATTTTAGAAGCTGTTGACAGTAAAATTGTGTCTTTTTAGCTGATTTTACTAAGCGGAAGGGTATCTGGCAGCAATTTGGCTAGTTGACACTTTAGCCGGATTACTGCCTGCATCCAGTTGTAAATATTGACGGGTGTCATACATACAGGCATTTTGCAAGAGCTAGAGATATTAGATTTTGACTAAACTCGACCAGCATGTCAATGAGATGATAATAACAGCAGGTGTGAAGTTTGAGAAACTTTATAGGTCACCTTTTCTTATAATCACACAAAACATTAACATGGTCGCCAATGGAAAAACTGACAGTGTGCTGACCCCGTAACTTGGCCAGGTGCCGTGCGGGAAGGCCATGCAGCAGTCTATTCAAGTACATAGTTTTTACATGACGAGGGCATGGGTGGCTATCTGGATACAGATGGCTGGAAGACTCAGTCATGTTATTAATGCAAGGTCAATCCCATGGAGTTCGCTTGATAAAAAACGTTGGTACCTGTTAAACATTTAACTATGCAAGTTTAATTATGCAGGCTCTTGGGAATATATTACAAAATAAAAAGATACAAACTATTTGGCAATACACAACAAAGCCATGCAACACACTCCGTATAATAGAATGGCAGACTGACATTGACAATGTTGCAAAAAATCGTTAGCTATAATTTGCATAAGATGGGTAGAGCCATTGATTTCATAAGATGGGTAGAGCCATCGATTTCATAACAGATGTCACATAACGTTGTTTTTTATAAAACGGTCTGTAAATGTTACATGCAGCTATATAAGCATTATTGTGTACCGTGTGAATATGTATGTATATACTGCATTTCAATGCTATGAGCCAATTATGTAATACTACCTTAGGTGATGTACAAGATTATGAAACTGGCAATGATGCAATGCGGAATATAGATCCCGATTATAACTTACTCACAACAGATAACTTTGTAAATACTAAATATTATCTAGAGGATGACATTAATGAAGTTATAACAAGAAATAATATCTCTGATGACGAGTTTTCACTTATGCATTTAAATATCCGTAGCTTGCCAAAGAACATTAGCAAATTGGGTGATTTCTTGTCACTGATCGATAACAGGTTCTCGGTCATCGGTCTAAGCGAAACTTGGTTACATAATGACAATCTTGATCTGTATGAATTGCCAGAGTACAAAAGTATACATTTAACTAGGCCTTCCAAGAAGGGAGGTGGTGTATCCTTATATGTTCGTAAGTCCCTTGAGTGTACTGAATTACCAGAAATGAGTGTCATAACTGAATATCTGGAATGCGTTTTTATTGAAATCAAGACTCGGTCTAAGACATGCAATAACAAAACAACCGTAGGTGTTGTCTATCGACCACCTAATACAAACATTACTGCTTTCACAGAACATGTTATCAATATTATACAAACTCTCAAGGTTGATAATAAACAGTGTTACATAATGGGTGACTTTAATATTAATCTACTTAATTATGGTAGTCACACGGAAACTCAAGATTACATAGATGCAATGTTCCAACAGGCATTTATACCCCTTATCAGCAAGCCTACTAGAATAACAGCAACAACTGCCACTGTCATCGATAATATATACAGCAATGATTTAACTGGTGCAAATTATCAATTGCATGGAATAATATATACAGATATTTCTGATCACCTACCAATATTTTTGCTCACTAAACATACTAATAGCACAAAGGTAGAAATGACAATAGCGACTAGAATATATAATGCGCAGACTACTGCTACATTCAAAGAGAGTATAGATAAAATATGCTGGGATGACGTTTATGCATGCAGAGATCCACAAGAATGTTATTCTGTATTCATTAATGAGATATTAGTTGCATACAATAATTCATTTCCGTTAGCTAACACAACTATTAGGAAAAGAAAACATAAACCGTGGATTACTATGGGACTCCGACACTCCATTAGAACTAAAAACAAATTGTATATGTATTACTTGAAAAAACCGACTGTCTTCAATTAAACTAATTATAAAAGATGTAGAAATAAATTAAATTGTCTTATTACTGTAGCAGAAAGAGAATACTATCGACATGAGCTTCAACAGCACAAGGGTAATTTAAAAAAAACCTGGATAGTCTTAAAGAGTATTATAGGAAGGAAGGAAGCATTTTTATCTAATGACAAATTACTAATTGACGGTAAATTAACAAAACAAAAAACATGCATAGCTGATACATTTAATGAATACTTTACAAGTATAGGTCCAGAACTGGCTGATAAAATACCAGTCATATCAGAGAGACCTGATGACTACCTCCAAGGAGTCTATAAAAATTCAATGTATTTGTCGCCAACCACACCAGATGAGATAAAGGGAATTATTAAGAATTTTAAAAACTCTAGTCCTGGATGGGATGGCATAAAACCTATAATTGTCAAACAGGCCTTCTCCAACCTACTTGATCCTTTAAGTTACATTGTAAATTTATCATTTGATCAAGGATATGTTCCTGATCAACTAAAAATAGCTGATGTAGTTCCTGTTTTTAAAAATGGCGATACATCATTAATTAATAATAACAGGCCTATTTCTGTCTTGCCTGTATTTTCAAAGGTTTTTGAAAGATTAATGTACAATAGATTAATGAATTACATAATGAAACATAACATCTTGTCTAATTCCCAATTTGGATTTAGGAAAGGATATTCCACTGATATGGCTATTTCACTGCTAATTGATAAAATTAGTAAGGCAATTGATACCAAAGAGCACGTAATTGGGTTATTTCTGGATTTAGCCAAAGCCTTTGATACCGTTAATCATAATATATTGTTGAGAAAATTAACACATTATGGAATCAGAGGAAATATACTCCAATGGATTCGAAACTTTTTAAGTAACAGACAACAACGAGTAAAATTCTATGGAACAAAATCTTCCCTTAAAAACATAACATGTGGTGTTCCGCAGGGTTCAATTCTGGGACCTTTACTCTTTCTTATATATATAAATGATTTATCTACTTTATCTGACACAACGTTTACCATTATGTTTGCTGATGACACGAGCATCTTTATACAAGGCAACAATATAGATGAAATGGAAAATGTTCTGAACTCTGAAATAAAAAAACTATCTTTATGGCTTAACATTAATAAACTTTCGTTGAATATACAGAAAACTCACACAGTGACCTTTAGTAATACGATCAGTATAAGAGAGAGGTGTAATAACATTTGCATAGACGGCATACAAATTAACACTGTACATGAGATAAAGTTTTTGGGCTTGCTTATAAATAATACATTGAATTGGAGCACACACATTAAATATATATCAAATAAAATTTATAAGAATATTGGTATTATAAAAAAGGTGACAAACAAATTAGATAACAAATCATTGTTAAACCTGTATTACATGTTTATATACCCATATATTACTTATTGTAATGTCGTCTGGGGAAGGGCCCCGAATATATACCTTGCTAAAATTCATCTACTCCAAAAACGAGTTTTGCGTGTAATAAGTTATGTAGGATTTATTGATCATACGCAGCCTTTATTCACATCTTATCAAATAATGAATATTTATGACGTAAATAAATATTTATGCTGTATTCTAATGTACAAGCATAATAGGGGTATGTTGCCAAATATATATCATGATGTATTTGTCCTGCAAATATCCACACATAAATATAATACAAGGCAGGAAGTGACATATCAAATACCATATTGCAAGACTAATTGTAGACAACTGTCTTTGGCTTATGTTGGTCCTAAAATCTGGAATACATTTATTACAAATAACTATTTACAATATTGTACATCTCTTCATATGTTCAAACAAAGGACCAAGCGTCTAATTCTAGCAAACATATGCTAAATGCTGCTTTAATGTAATTTTGTCATGTTAAGACGTACCCGGTGTTCAGTGTTAGGTACTCGTATAATGTTGTCGTGTTAAGATATACGAACACCAACACACCGAAACACAAAAACACCAGCTAAACTGGATAGAATACGGCACAGTAGCGGCCTAATACGAACACCAACACACCGAAACACAAAAACACCAGCTAAACTGGATAGAATACGGCACAGTAGCGGCCTAATACGAACACCAATACACCGAAACACAAAAACACCAGCTAAACTGGATAGCACACGGCACAGTAGCGGGCTAATACGAACACCAATACACCGAAACACAAAAACACCAGCTAAACTGGATAGCACACGGCACAGTAGCGGCCTAATACGAACACCAATACACCGAAACACAAACAACACCAGCTAAACTGGATAGCACACGGCACAGTAGCGGCCTAATACGAACACCAATACACCGAAACACAAACAACACCAGCTAAACTGGAAAGCACACGGCACAGTAGCGGCCTAATACGAACACCAATACACCGAAACACAAAAACACCAGCTAAACTGGATAGCACACGGCACAGTAGCGGGCTAATACGAACACCAATACACCGAAACACAAAAACACCAGCTAAACTGGATAGCACACGGCACAGTAGCGGGCTAATACGAACACCAACACACCGAAACACAAAAACACCAGCTAAACTGGATAGAATACGGCACAGTAGCGGCCTAATACGAACACCAATACACCGAAACACAAACAACACCAGCTAAACTGGATAGCACACGGCACAGTAGCGGCCTAATACGAACACCAATACACCGAAACACAAAAACACCAGCTAAACTGGATAGCACACGGCACAGTAGCGGCCTAATACGAACACCAATACACCGAAACACAAACAACACCAGCTAAACTGGATAGCACACGGCACAGTAGCGGCCTAATACGAACACCAATACACCGAAACACAAAACACCAGGCGGTTGTCATTATCGTTTCACTTTTAAGTTCGGTCAGCGCTTCTACAGTATGTACATGAACTGGGTGCAGCTTCTCTTAACAACATATACATGATGGAGACGCACACATATATTATTTCCAAATTGTTACTGGTTTTAACGGCTGCGTTTTTTAACCATGAAAGCTGGACATACATTTAAGCACATTCATCCATGATATTCCGTATGTGGTAAATGTGACACTTTCTAATAATAGGCTAGTGAATTTTAGCGATTTCAGTCTTCACACCAGCAATCCAAGCACCGTTTGGACAAAGTTATTTTGGAAAATGTGTCTATTCCGATCTTGTATATGTGTAAGCCATAGCGTAGGAGAAACCAACCCAGACGAAGGACTCGTTTCCAGAATAGAGATATTTGCAAGCAGGAATGGCTGATATAGAGGGGACATAACCACGATGTGCGTGTTCACACAGTGATGGAAACAACACATCATAATAGTGTGTTTTAGTAAATGAGGTAGAAACTATGTTTATTTTACGGTAAACAAATACAATCAAATGCACCAAAATTGTCCAAAATGCATCAGTTTGATACCCTCCTCCTCAACCCCGTTTAACGCTCGCGCCTCGCTCGTTAGGCCGGACCACTTTTGGTAGCACTGCTACGCCTCTGGTTCTCCGGTGGCAACAAATGCAGTGAGAACACTGATCCACCACCCAGACTGTGGTAAACCTCTGATATAAAAAATTCACAATAATGACACAGAATAACAATCCTCTGCAATCGGTCTGCGCGAAGTGAGTTGGTCAAGCAGGTAGTGCTTTGGTTATACCTTGTTTTGAACTTCCGCGTGTGTAATGTAATCCCTTCATGTGACGTCATGATGCAGTGTCGTCATGGTCAGTGACGTCATAGTGACGTCATGAAACTGCTATGACACACAGGCAGTTTCAGGCAATTTCAGGTAGTTTCAGGCAGTTTCAGGCAGTTTCAGGCAATTTCAGGCAGTTTCAGGCAGTTTCAAGCAATATACACAGGCAATTTCAGGCAGTTTCAGGCAAATTCAGGCAATATACACAGGCAGTTTCAGGCAATTTCAGGCAGTTTCAGGCAAATTCAGGCAGTTTCAGGCAGAATACACAGGCAGTTTCAGGCAGTTTCAGACAGTTTCAGGCAGTTTCAGGCATATACACATGCAGTTTCAGGCAATTTCAGGCAATATACACAGGCATTTTCAGGCAATTTCAGGCAGTTTCAGGCAAATTAAGGCAGTTTCAGGCAGTTTCAGGCAATATACACAGGCAGTTTCAGGCAGTTTCAGGCAAATTCAGGCAATATACACAGGCAGTTTCAGGCAGTTTCAGGCAATTTCAGGCAGTTTCAGGCAAATTCAGGCAGTTTCAGACAAATTCAGGCATTATACACAGGCAGTTTCAGGCAGTTTCAGGCAATTTCAGGCAGTTTCAGGCAAATTCAGGCAATTCGACAGGTAGTTTCAGGCACT
>OZ023215.1:9594217-9604217 GCA_963995525.1 Escarpia spicata | reverse complement strand
TGAAACTGTCTGAAACTGCCTGAAATTGCCTGAAACTGCCTGAAATTGCCTGAAACTGCATGAAACTGCCTGTGTATATTGCCTGAAACTGCCTGAATTTGCCTGAAACTGCCTGAAATTGCCTGAAACTGCCTGAAACTGCCTAAACTGCCTGTGTGTATTGCCTGAATTTGCCTGAAACTGTCTGTGTATATTGCCTGAAACTGCCTGAAACTACCTGAAATTGCCTGAAACTGCCTGTGTATCATAGCAGTTTCATGACGTCACTATGACGTCACTGACCATGACGTCACTGCATCATGACGTCACATGAAGGGATTACATTACACACGCGGAAGTTCAAAACAAGGTCTAACCAAAGCACTACCTGCTTGACCAACTCACTTCGCGTACAAAATTACTGCGTATAGCAGTTTCATGACGTCACTGACCATGATGTCACTACCTCATGACGTCACATGAAAGGATTACATTACATACGCGTAAGTTCAAAACAAGGTCTAACAAAAGCACTACCTGCTTGACCAAATCACCTCGTGTACAAAATTACTGCGCGTATCATGACGTCACTGTTGATGATGTCATACAATGGTATTATATTCAAGCGCGAAAACTCAAAACAATGGCTAACCAAAGCACTACCTGCTTGACCAACTCGCCTCACGCACAAAATTACTGCGCGTAGCAGTTTGATGACGTCACTGACCATGACGTCACTGCATCATGACATCACATGAAGGGATTACATTACATACGCGCAAGTTCAATACAAGGTCTAACCAAATCACTACCTGTCTGTATGGTAACCAGAAATGATATAATTTGACTTATTTTACTAGTTCTCTTCCGATTCATCAGGTTTGGACCTATGTTAAAGTTGTAAATGTATAGGCTAGGAGGGGCCTACACCTAAACAAATGGTCCACAACATATAACATATAAGAAAAGACACCATTGGCCGCCAGGGGATGGTGTTTGTAGTTCATGATCTACCCGTCAGGGGACTCTCTTGCAGGCAAGCGTGCAAGAGACACGAATTTTGGCAGTACTCATATATTTAACAAATTCAAAGATGGTCGCTCTGTTCGAAAAAATCGAGACTACAGGCTCTGATATAACACAGTCCTATATGTAGTCTACATTTCTTATACATTATTTCAGATAAAACGGTCTCCGCTGAATTTGTAATCCTTTTATTATAAATTACGCCTTATTATAACACCACATTTTCGACATGTCATAGTCAAACAAATAAAGGTCCTTGGCGAAGCTTAGGCTTCCGGGCCAAGCAATCTCGTGTGTGACATATTCAAATACTGTTCGGTATATCTTATTTTATTCAAAAAGTGGTCGCGTACCTTTACGATAATAACTGCTATGCTTTAACATGGGGTGAAAATTCCCTATGCTTTAACATGATAAAAAATTCGAAAAGTGGTGGCGTACCTTTACGACAATAGCTGCTATGCTTTAACATGGGGTGAAAATTCCTATGCTTTAACATGGTAACAAATTCGAAAAGTGGTCGCGTACCTTTACGATAACAGCTGCTATGCTTTAACATGGGGTGAAAATTCCCTATGCTTTAACATGGGGTTAAAATGGCCTATCCTTTAACATGGGATAAAAACCCCAAAAGTGGTCGCGTACCTTTACGACAATAGCTGCTATGCTTTAACATGGGGGTGAAAATTCCTATGCTTTAACATGGTAAAAAAATCGAAAAGTGGTCGCGTACCTTTACGATAATAGCTGCTATGCTTTAACATGGTGAAAAATCCCTATCCTTTAACCCGGCCATTCATCTGGAGCAAAACCGCAATCTCGAAAACCATTTTGCGACTACTTTCGTCATCGAGCACCAGTCAAAAACAAGTTTTGGGGGAACCCTATCTCTTAACATAGGAAAATCCCATATCTTTAACCCGGCCGTCAATTGGGGGAAAAAACCCTATCTTTCCCATGTTAAAAATCCCTATCTTTTAACCCGGCCGTTCACTGGGGGGAAAATCCCTATCTTTTAACATGGGATTTGCACCGGGTTAATCCAAGTGTAACTCGTACACCACCTACTATACTACTCATGTATAACAAGAATAACCAATGCAGAGATCCTTAAAAAATAGACATAAAGAACTGTCAACTAGTGAACCGAATAAAAGGACTAAAACTGAATTATTTTGGCCACATCAAAAGACATAATTCCTTAGAGAAAACTGTCCTAGAAGGCAAAGTGGAGGGAAATAGAGGAAAGGGAAGACCAAGGAGAAGATGGGAGCAGGACATCAGCGACTGGTTGGAAGACGACATCACGAGAGCAGGGAGACGAACGGCAGACAAAGCAGCGTATCGTGGGATCTGGGCAGCTACGTCTCGCAGAGATATGCTGAACTGAAGAAGAACCAATATAAATTAGAAGTTAAACTGAATCCCAATACATATGAACACTTGAAGGGTTGATAGTTCGAGTAAAGTAACCTATCTAAGATGTTAACCATTGGAAATATATATCGATCTCCCGACAACGCGTAAAGATGACCTATATATAGCATATATAGATGAATTTACACCAATTGTATCAACATTGGAAAACAGTATTGGTGATATCATTATTGCTGGGGATTTTAATATTAACTTACTTAAATTAAATGAAGAGGACATTTTAGTAGCTTTTTTGATACTTTAATATCACCTAGTCTTTATCCGCAAATAACTCTCCCCTCTAGATTCACTAGAACAACTGGAACCCTGATAGATAATTTATTCAACAGTATGTTGAAATTGATTAAATGCAATCAAAAATACTACCAATACAAATTGGAGCTCCACATGGCTCAATTTTAGGACCTTTAATGTGTTCAATATTTACATAAATGATTTACCACAAGTCAGTAATATATTTAACTTCATTATGTATGCTGATGACACAACACATTCTAGCCAATTAAAGCATTTTAGTGATGACACACAACATGAAAACAAAAGTACAGGATCTCTAATAAACAATGAACTCTGTAAAGTTATTGAATGGCTAAACATTAATAAATTATCATTAACCAAAGACAACTCTAAATACAGTGTGTATGATTTTTCATGTACCAAACAAAGAGACGCAAATTCCTACTCTCAAAATATATAATATAAATATTGAACGAGTGGATGAGTTTAATTTTCTAGGGCTTAACTGTGGACACAAGTCTAACATGGACAAATATTTAGACAAAATTGCAAATAAATGTTCTAAAACTACGGGTGTATTAACAAAATTAAGTATATACTACCATTATAAATACAATTTTTTTAAATACAATTCTATAATATTATCACATTGTATTTTTGCTTGGGGATACAGAGGCAGTCGAATACTGGGGATTCAAAAAAGGGCAGTTCGAATAATAATATTGAACAGGTATAATTCACATACTGAACCCCTTTAAAAAAAACTTTTAATACTGAAAACAGAAGATCAGTTAAAGTTTCAAGAACTGAAATTTTACTATAAATACAGCCATGGTAATTTGCCAGTTTATTGATTAAACTGGGGTTTGCGTACTATTTAAAAAAATCACCTCTTACAAAAATATGAAAACGGATGTACACAATCAAATTGTTACATGTGTTTAATCTCCAAAACTAATAAAATACACATACATATGGCTAGATGCATAGATATTCTATACATACACGTATTTAGGAATCTTCACTCAAATATTTCTACTTGTACTATAAAAAGCATACCACTACATACACTTCAGATACAGCTACATTTATAAAGAGATAAACACCGTATTAAATATATATATATATATATATATATATATATATATATATATATATATATATATATATATATATATATAAAATAGATTCATACGAAGAAAGGCCAGTTACATTTTTGTTATACTATGAATGGCTCCTGTGATAGAGACACGTTTTGTCTTAACAGGAGTCACTGACCCCATTTCACTGTTCTTTCTTTTATTACATTGTTTTTAATTAGCTATAATTAAGTTATGTTTATTAATAGTTGAAGTACACGATATTGTGACACCCTCCAACAACAACGGGGCGGTAGCGACGACGAAGATGGTAGGTGCCGGCGGCGGCGGCGAAGACGGCAACGACGCGACGGGAAGGACTTGCTCTACGGGCACCTACGTCGCGACGCGCCTCTTCTTCGCAGGCACGTAGGCAGTGATCAAGACATCGTCATCGTTGGCGTCGGCGTCGCCGGACGATAAAGGGTGTCGCCGCCGACTTGAAGGCGGCGATTAGGAGGCGACGTGACGTCGTCATACTTCTCCCCGGTTCCCGGTCGAGTGCCTCGTTCGCAACGGCGTCTTGCACGAGGCCTTGTACGACCCGACGTAGACGGTCGCTCCCCCCTCCCTCTGTGTACTCGGGTAGTAGATGCTGTACAGAAAGACAAGGTCGTCAGTAAAAGGTCTGACCGCTCTAAACGGTCTTCGCGCAACAGGCTGTAAATGTGTCTAGAAGCCCCCATTTTGTTTTTCTCAGGGTGACTTTTATATGGATGCCGATTAATCTCGACACGACAGCACGCATTTCCCCCGGGGACAGGCCGGACAAGTAATCCGCTTTATAGTCGACCACGCGCCTCGCCGTATCATCGAAGAAGATCGACCAGACCTTAAGTGGCGGGGCAGCGCCGTCTTCGTCGATCGTCGATCAAGGGGGACAGTACCGTCGTCGTCGTCGTCGTCGTCGTCGTCGTCGTCGGAGTCAACGTCGTCCGTCCTAGGGGGTCGGCTTCCAACAACAGGCGCAGACAGAAATACTGCGCCGTCTTGTCTTGTACCCCATGGGTCAGGCAGACAACGTGCTTACCCTTCTTGGACCGGACGAGTTTACGGCGACATTCTTTACAACCCTCATACGTGATAGCGTCGGTTATTTTTTTCGGCAGACGGAGTTTGGAAAAATAGCGCATTTCTTGTTTCGTAAAATTCGCTTATTAATATCGGATTTTCCACATAAAAAATTACACCATAGTGTTAGTCAGCATGAGACGAAGATGCATGTACTTCGATATAATGTTTTAATAGCCATTTTCGATTTTTCAAGTCTGCACACGATATATAATGCCTTACAATTTCCAAACGTCTCCCCGTTTCTCCCGTATGTGTTTTCTATCAAGATAACATACGGGTTACACTATGACACCGACCTATAGCTATTCCAGCTCCCACATTCGCCACATCGGATAAATACCGATTCGTCTACGGACCAATTAAATGCACCGGCCGCCGTCACGAACGATCATTCTAGCCTCGGCTCCACCTGGGTTAAGACCACATTTCAATTTTATATAGGCGGCCATTATAATGTTTCCTTCATTTCCTGCAAGATTTGTCTTATGATTTTCTTGAAAATTTCACAGCATATTTAACCACCATTGACACAAGTGCTGTAGAAAACCCAAACATACTGCCGCACGGCATTAGATGCCAGCATACCACACCATACCACTAATTAAGTAACCGAGCTCACGCCCCTAGTTTACGCCCCAGTTACTCGTAATGCCAGCATATTAGCGCACGTCATAATGTAATTATTTTCATAACCACGTTGAGCGACAATTACACATTGCATGTACCCATCGACCTCATCCTCAAAACAAAAGGACGCAACATTGCGGCCTGTCCTATTTGACGGGCATAAATTAGACCTCTTTTTATGTTTCACGAACGAGACAAACCATGTTTGTGACGCATAGACTTGACACACGCAAAACTTGCGAGTACGCTCCTGGAGCTTACGACGTGACGTAAGAGACGACACTTACGAATTCACTGAAAGGTCAGCAAAAACTGTTACAAGACATGCCTCCTAGTTGTCAGTAAACTGTCAACTATTAGCGCCGGTGTTCAACCAACAGCGATTACACGACAATGTACACAAGAGACACATTAACATTCAAATGTTATCGGGACGATTCCTGAATACAAAGAACAATTATTATACACCTATTCCCACTTATCATAAGGTCCTACCTCCAAGACTACGCCTGAATCAGTCAATCGTAACCAAAGTCCCATAAGGTTCACTACCACGGACTACAACGGGGCAACCGTGAAAACAGTCTAACGCCTTCCACCACAGTATAGCGAGAGTGCTTCACTGTGTGGCGTGAGCACTTAGCCTTTAGAGCAGTGCTCCGAGTAGAACTAACAACAAGTAATTAAGTCACCGCGGAAAACAACGGTCGCCTCCAAGTAACTGTAAGTATTGTGTTATTTCTTAATTCCCAAGTTGACAAGAAGGTTATGTGGAAATTAACCTCTCTGACAACACCGGTCTCGGTTCTCAGCTCTTGACCGTTTGTGTACGTTGCGGTCAATAGGTGTCCTTATTTAAGTTTTGTTGCTGACCTCTTTAATATGAGACCATGGCAAGCACCTTCTAGAATGGCAATGAGCTACATGCTGGGCGCAATGTGCTTTATTCCACCTCTATCACGACTGACACGATGCTTGGTGATGTGATAATTGGTTTACGACGAAGGAGACTATGCAATCTGTGTGTGTGTGTGTGTGTGTGTGTGTGTGCGTGCGTGCGTGCGTGCGTGCTGGTGT
Organism: Escarpia spicata; assembly: GCA_963995525.1. NCBI lineage: Eukaryota > Metazoa > Annelida > Polychaeta > Sabellida > Siboglinidae > Escarpia > Escarpia spicata. The sequence goes on along the minus strand of OZ023215.1, from coordinate 9,597,621 downwards.
GTGTGTGCGGATGTGTTTGTGCGCGCGGGAGAGAAGATAAGGAGAGAGTGAGTGAGTGAGTGAGTGAGTAAGTGAGTGAGTGAGTGAGTGAGTGAGTGAGTGAGTGGGTGAGTGGGTGAGTGAGTGAGTGAGTGAGTGAGTGAGTGAGTGAGTGAGTGAGTGAGTGAGTGAGTGGGTAAGTGAGTGAATGAGTGATGAATGAGTGAGTGAATGAGTGAGTGAGAGAGGGGGCACAGGCAAAGGCGGGTTACCATTGAAACACGGGAAACCCCCAACAATGTGGAAAACCATTGCTGCAAGAACAACAGCGTGATCACAATTATTATTATCACTATTTCCTGTAACCATCATATGGACGCAACACCTTTGTCATAGACACTTAATTATGACATGTGTTATTTGTTTTATTTATTCCTATAAATCAGGGTTTATTAAAATAGAACCCGAGATAGGGTCCCTGTTGCATATAGGGTCCCTGGTGCAGATAGTGTCCCTGTGCAGATAGGGTCCCTGGTGCAGATAGGGTCCTTGGGGCAGCCGCCTATCCAAAGGAACCCATGTCAACATGTCACGTGGCCAACTCTTGGCCAACGAATGTCTGCATTCGGTGAAGACCAGGACCGTCTTCATCGGCCATGTAGTTGGAGGGTGTCAGCTGTACGACATACTTCCTTGTTTGTTAGATACAACTCGTTCTCGCAACCACAATATCCATACCAAAGCCAGAAGACTTCGTTGCATGCCTGTTTGTAGTTCCCATTTGTAAAGAGCCCGTCTTAGGCACCATGTAAGTGGCCTAACTTTACCACCACGAATGTAGCTATATTGAAAGGTAGCGCGTACACAGAAATAAATATGTCCGACAGACGCTAGTCATGCTAATGAACTTGGGTTTACTGACAACATACTGGGGATATATTAACTTAAAGAAAATGCAAACTCGCTTCTGAAACACCAATATTATTTAATATGTCAAAACGCCCATAGTTACAAGGATACATATCAACATAAAGACAAGGAATGGAAGAAAAATAGACCCTATGAGGTAAGCCTACTGAAAGTGGATCGACAGACTTACTGCGGAAGCAGAGAAAACCGTTTTAATGGAAGAATTTAAAACTATACAACATTGCAAAATCCCCCACTCAATAGTAACATACGCAATATAGCAAATACGTTGACAAAGAAATATGTAAACATAATATCATTAATGGTAGGATCAATCAGGAAGGAGATTACGGAAAGAACACATTGACGACATCCTTAATAGACCAATGCCAGACGACCCCGTCGTAGAGTTTGTCAAATAAAGACATCATGAATAACCTAAGAAGAAGAGATCAGCATAAATGTCAAGAACAGAAGATGGAAATGGATTGGATATGTGCTCCAAACAAAAGGAGGCAGTTGCTGCCTGGAGTCCCAACGTAGATGCCCAGAAAGGGAAATGGATCTCCTGAAGAGAAACCCGGCGAAGAATACTTGCCATCTGTAAGTTTTGCTCTGGATGACAATCTTATTCATTATATGCCATAAAATAACTACCTTTGGTATCTAAGTTGGTACGTGAATTTACTAACATACACAGCATGACATCTGATACAATAAAAATTGTAAATATTGCCCCCATTCCTTCTGGTTTGTCCCACTTCCCCATCAGATAGACACAGTTCTTTTGTATCAAAATACACATATCTATACCTACCAACTCTCCAAGATTTTCTGGGAGTCTTCCAGATTGGTTGTGTAACTCCCGGCCTCCCAGAAAAGAAGAAATAATTCCGGATTGTAGTCTAATGGGGGTGCATAGTGAGGTTTTTGGATAGCCCAAAGGAATGGTGCAGTTGAACGTTTTGGTGAGCCTCAAGGAGGCATACTTGGAGTATTAAAACATTCTTTACAACTTCTCGGTTTTGATGCTAAATTAGTTGGCAATGCTTATGTATGTCACAATCCCACTAATACCCACTGGGGTTCTCTGGCAGCGTCGTGACTTTGCAAGTACCATTATAGTCCTATGTTGTGCCATACATGCACTAATGAAGGAGTATGTTGTGACAAATATCACGGGGATCTGGCCAAGTATGATTCAGAATGAGATGTGTGGCTGAACGCAGTCGTATGCACTGGCAGTGCTCTGTGTCGTGACTTGTATTGATCGTATCTAAACGCTCATTTACGTTGTGCTGTAATCAATTTGATTATCAATAAATTTCTACTGTTAAAGAAACGTAAGCACCAAAATGATATAACAGTCATCAACTTCTTAGTTGCCATGACTCATATGCCAGTATAGTATAGTATAGTAAATTGACTCCATCGTAAATTGACCACCCGGTTGATTTTCTATGAAGTATTTTGACCGGAAGGTCTAAATACCATTATGGTAATTTGACCCCCGTTTATTCTAACAGCCAATTTGACCAAAATGTGTTGTAATATAAATTTGCTACTCATGCTTTTATGTCGCCTAGTGTGCTCCCTTTCTGCTCAACGTTGTAGATATAAGTAGCTGTAGCCATTCTTTCGATGTGTAACACATCCAAGGGCATGGATATCATTAATACAATGTACCACCTCCCCCCACACATAAATACACGCACGCACGCGTGCGCGCACAAACACACCTTTCGTGTTATGTATTACTACTGAGAATAACCACAGGTACATCGCTCCCCTCTATGTTGTGCAACCAACTTTACCGGAGGGAAGTATTGTCTATTATATATTATATATATATAATAGACAATATAGTTATATATTATGTATATAATAGACATATATACATATTTTATAATGAACATAGCAATTTAACCTACACTCTTTTTTTTGTTTCTTTGTTGGCCTACTAACAGTTCCAACACAGCGATGTAGTTTTACTGATATCATAGTAATTTAAGCACTATTTTGTGTGTGTGTATGTGTGTGTGTGTGTGTGTGTGTGTGTGTGTGTGTGTGTGTGTGTGTGTGTGTGTGTGTGTGTGTGTGTGTGTGTGTGTGTGTGTGTGTGTGTGTGTGTGTGTGTGTGTGTGTGTGTGTGTGTGTGTGCATGTGTGTGTGTTAACAATCTCACATGGAGGGGTCACGCTCCCATAACCATAGTAGTTTAGTTCCCACTCTGTCTTTATGTTAACAGTCCCAAATTCGCAATGTTATTTGTGTTTTGTCATACTAATTTAACTATCACTCTTGTTTGTGTGTTAACAATGCAATAAAAGACTACAGTGAACACGGTAATTTAATCTGTTTAATATAGTCCACCGAAAAAATACAAATGGAACAATTAGTTGTTCTAATTTATGCAAATGTGTTTTGCATATTTGTATCAAGATTCGATATTATTTTGTTGTAGCTTTTTCCTTACTTCCTTTAAAAACAGAACATGCACAATAGTACGATAATAC
>OZ023215.1:9478837-9594017 GCA_963995525.1 Escarpia spicata | reverse complement strand
AGCGCCCGAGCATGCGCATGACAGAAAACACTTGCAAGAACAGGCACACGCAGGCATACAGGTACACGCAAGTACCGCTCTCTCTCTCTCTCTCTCTCTCTCTCTCTCTCTTCTCTCTCTCTCTCTCTCTCTCTCTCTTCTCTCTCTCTCTCTCTCTCTCTCTCTCTCTCTCTCTCTCTCTCTCTCTCTCTCTCTCTCTCTCTCTCTCTCTCTCTCTCTCTCTCTCTCTCTCTCTCTCTCTCTCTCTCTCTCTCTCTCTCTCTCTCTCTCTCTCTCTCTCTCTCTCTCTCTCTCTCTCTCTCTCTCTCTCTCTCTCTCTCTCTCTCTCTCTCTCTCTCTCTCTCTCTCTCTCTCTCTCTCTCTCTCTCTCTCTCTCTCTCTCTCTCTCTAACACGCGCACGCGCACACACACGCTCGCACCCATTCACTCATTCACGCATGCATCCTGAACCTCTAAGTCAACATTCTGGACACACATTGCACTGCGTTTTGTACAACTCGACGCAAACTGTCTGACTGCTTGTGACCACTGACCATTACGAAGTGTGCGTGGTTTCTGTTACAGCCAGTGTCAAACCAACGAATCCGTCTTTCGCACGCTGGTGCACTAAGGTGTTATACTCACAGCAATGACGGGAGCTCCAGTTCTGCTGTTCGTGGGTGTCTGCGCGTTGACACTGTGGCACATGGCGGCGTCTCAAGGTGAGCTGATATATTGCCATTCCTGAAGGTGTCTTAAAGCGCCTTCATCAAATCAGTGTTTTGCTTTTTCTGTGTAACAACCAGTTCGCAAAAAAATAAAACCCATTTAGTATGGGAACGGCGTGCAAAAAAAAAAGCCGTTTAGCGTTATTGTACTATACACAGCTAAATGTGTGGTGGAACTCATAAATGGGCCCCAGTGAACATTGGTCGGAAGTGCGAAACGCACATTCAAAGAGGTGAACTCAAAAACAATATTTTTCAAATTTTTCTTAAAATGTTAAAACTTTTTTCAAAATATCCTATTTCCGTTTTGTGCGCGTTGAAAACAACGGAAACTGCGGTAGGCATAAGACAAACATAAATGCTGTGATATATGTTAGATTTTAAAAACATGGAGAATTTGTATTCAAATTGATTATCAACCCGATGGTGTCACGTGCGCCCAAAACGGGCCCCTAAGTTGTCAACGGGGGTTCGCTGTCGTCGATATGATGTTGATACAATACACACACCTGCATTTGTAAGGTTTTATGGTATTACATTATTTTATATAGGATATTACATATATTACCCAGTTATACAATAATAATACAATTATTAAACAAAACGATAATGTTACTAATACATTTTTATAAATATATAATGTCAATATGAGCTCATATATTATTATATTATCAAGTAGTGTAATATATAAGTATAAATTATTGTCAAGTTGCATGTACGTATCACCCAACAATGATAATAAACCCCGTAGTGGGTGTATAACCTATACTGGAAGGAGATCAATCAATAGAGTGAAAGTCGAGTAACTGAGAAAAGACATGCATCACCACGCTCAGACCATACAAACGTCAACTTCGATTGAGAACCAAAAAATGTAACAAAAGTCCTACAACGTGGAAAGGGATTCAAACTAACACGAGTGGAACTACACGGGGAAGGACGAGATCGTTCACCGTGCTACTGCGATGTATCGTAGCTTCGAAAACAAACGAAACAACTGGGTGCAAAAACAATAACGCACCAACTGTTTTCGGACAGTAAGGACGAGGAAGAAAGGGTAAACTGTGACTAATATGCGCTGTAGGCACACCACGACTGGCCAGGGTCCGAATATGCACAATGTGTTTGCGAAATGGCTAAATAATACAAATGGATGTATAAGGAGCCCGTTTTGGGCGCACCTTTTTAGCAAATCAAAAATCGGATGGTGTTCTGAAACATCCCATAGATACAGTAATTTTAATAGATAAGAGGAGCAGACGATTCCGTAGAGAACAATTGAGCCTATTTGAATGAAAAATGTCAAGTTGACGACAAATATCGCTTAAGGGGCCGATTTGCACGCCGTTACCCTTATCAAGTACGATATATGCTACCTCGATTGTGCAAATTAGTTATTTAGTTTTGAAGATTGGACTAATTATTGTAATATTTCGCATGTGAGCCTGTCGAAATCGGACGAAGTACGACGACACTGTTTCCAAAATTTATACGGAGTTTGGTTTTATTATTTCAGAATGCCACTGCATTGCCTTGGGACTTAAAATATACATTTAATAAAATTTTGTTTTACCAAATTAAGTGCATTTTATATTTGTATTATTACAAGGCAAAGGCACATGTCATGTTTTAAAAATAGAAGTCTGTGTCATTGTCAAATAGTATGTATATACTATGGTCAAAATAAAGGTAGGCCTAAGGTCTTATGTAGCGCAGTATCCATTTCTTAAGACTGCTCAAAGGGCATTTACACTAGAACACTAGCTGTTACCCAGGAGCTTGTACTTATTTTATAATCTCAAGAATGCAGGTTATTCTCTATGTGCCGCCCCCCCCCCCCCCCCCCCCACTCCCCAGCCCCCCAACTGGATCCACCTATGCCCCTATGGCATGGGAACTAAAAATCCACGCAGGGAAATGAAAAAAAATCTGTCGTTGATTCACTGAACTGTGATCTCACTTTCTAAACTCCCAATGCCACAGTAATCAACCTAATGACTGTGGGCATCGCAAAAGAAGAATGTCTACAGGGCCTATTGGCAAAAAGCCCATCCACTGAACGGCTCTACTCTATATATGCAGTCACAGACTCGAAAAACAGTCTAGAGCCAGAAAACGATGTCGTGAAGTAGTCGTAGGCCTGTTATGACGTAAACGTATTAAATACTCTGCAGACAGGCGGAGACAGATCACTGTAGCTGTAAGTTGGGTTTTCGATGACGTGAATTTTGAGTAAGTAGCAGTGGAGAAGGAAATGAAGGCCTGCCAGCTGACATGAAGTACGATCAATGCACGGGCTGCCGACCGACAGCAGTGGCGCTCTCTTGTTAATGCCTAGTGTGGCATATATGGCACGAAGAGGATTGAGTGAGTGAGTGAGTGAGCGAGCAAGACAATCATGCAACGTAAGTTGTGATTGTATAATTACGTAAGAAACACGTCAACGTGGTGACGCAACAAAGAATCTTTAACGCCACAGATACGACTTCCCTAGCGGTAGATTGGGGAACTGTCATGATCCAGTCTTTGATTTAACTCTGTTGAGGGAGCGCTTGGGGCAGACGACATTTTGTTGACAGTTTGAGATGCAGATGACATTTCATTGACAGGTGTTGAATGTCCTTGCTACATTACATTAAGGTTTCTTAATTGCTTTTCCTAGTAATATATATATGTTGATCAACCGTCGCACTGATTCATGTGACACGTTCTGGCCATAGCATAGCCATAGCATAGGATGATTTAGCCATGCAGTGCAGATAGGACGCACGAACGGTTTTTGACGCAGGCGTCTTACTTACGATATTTGGATTTCGCCGGTCTATTTTTTGTAACTGTAAGTGTTTCATTCGAAACAACTTTTCGAACAGTTTGTTTGTAGAAATTTGACGGAATATGTGTTGTGCAAGATATTTAGCACACATATCTTATCATTGTATGAAATAATGTGTTCAGGTTTTTGGTAAGTCTAGACTAAACTTGGTCTTGACTTAAGTCTTAAAGATGGCAAATAAGAATTGGACGCCCGTTTTGAACTTTTGTGCCTCCACATGTAGGCTATATACACCTTATACTCATGACCGAAAAATGTGTGTCACTGAAATGTTATGCTCTGAGTAACGCCCATTTCAAAAAAATATTAATACAAACAGGCTTATTTTCATGCATATGTTGATATATATTTGTTCACATGCATGTGCGGATAGCGTAATTTCTGTAATGCTTCCATAGAATCTGCCGCGAGGTTATTCTTATCATTGTTACTGTTAGTGATTTGTTAGTCTTGTATAAAATGTTGTTTTCCGTTTTTATAACTAATAGTGCTGCCACCTAGTGTCCATTTGGGGAACTGAACTTCAAGCATATTTCACAACTCAACTTGGTGGCTATGCACTCCATTTCCAGATTTGGAATTTTAATCATTCTCACTCGCAATAATCAATCATCCACGGGGCGATTTATCTCTCGCTCGCTGAGAATCATGTGGCTTCCTCTAATAGCTAAGTTTGCATCATTTCTGATGACAGTCCGGCTTACGAGGTTCGTAGATTTTGATCCCAAACTTGCAAATTTTGCAAAGACAAAGTGTTAGAGTAGACCTTCAGATTTCTATGACCATGTGAATCACTCGGAATCCTTATTTCTCGGTAGCTCAGTATGGCATATTTTTAGTTTAAGTTTAAGACCACATTATTGCAGCATACACCAACCGTATAGTAACATTGGTCAATTTCACCGTATGCTAAAAGTTGCCGCAATTTAACATCTAGCTCGCACTAGCCGCGCTTGTATTTACCATCGAAACGAAACTGAGGTGTGGTGACAAATTTGCCATCTTACACTATTATTCGACCCTCTACTATTATTAAATTTGTCAGATTTGCCGCCCTATAATATTATTTGGCACACAAGTCTAGAGTATGGAAAAAATTAGATGGAAAGTCTTGTAAATGTAAGTTGTATCAAAGAAAACTTCACAAAGTAAAAATCAAGACAGACTGTTAATGACTTTGCCCAATGATTCTTGTATTAATATTATTATTAAATTTCAGTTTTAACATGTTACATCATAAATAAACAATTTGTTTGTACAGAATTGAAGAAATGTGCTAGAGTTTTTATCATATATGTGCCAATGTGGATCTCTTATGCAAAAGTTTGTTCGATGTTTTTTGTTAAAATGGCAACAGTAAATTGTATTCCCATTGCTCTGGCCAGATATCGGGCCATCAAATGTACGCCCAAATCTGCCTAATTGAAATCTCGCAATAGAGATGCCATTAAGCTATTTTAATACATTGCCTGTTCTCGTACAGGCAACATGATAAACAATTGTCACTTAAGCAGACCATGATATATATATACATATATTTACAATATATACATTGGAACCTCGTGCACTGTTAATGTCACCTTCAGGATTCTGCAAAAGTGACCTGCATGGCAAGGTGACCATATTCTGATTCACAATGACTTAAAGTAGAGGAGTAAGCAGCTTTAAGTTGAAATTACAAAATCTGCTGACTAGTGATTAATTAGTATGTTTACTAAGACATGCTACTAACTGGAAATAGTCCTATTTAGAGCCATGACCTGCTTTGTTGGTTGTAGCTGGCAGGTGCTCCTGCTCAGCTTACTGTTAGATTGTATCACAAAGACTGCCACAACAGGAGCTGGCAGCAGCCCAAGTTTTAATATGGTGTGTTCACATGATGTGTGACATATCGTGACTAGAATCCATCTGATATGATTGTATATAGTGCTGTGTTGATTTATACTGAGTTTATGTACATGTTAGTCCTACAGTAGGTGGTGCCATTACTCTAGGAGCACATTTGATTAAACATTTACAAGCATATTTTTTTACAAATCATAAATGATCTAAGACCCACAAAGCTGCAATTAACCTCTTATGCACGTATAATGAGTATGGCAGTATGATGTATTAAACTACTAACATCACTGGCTGTTGTGTTAACTATTTAGATTATTATTATTTTCTATTCACAGCTGAATAAAGTTCATGTAGCCTTTAATTAATAGTGAATTCTGTTTGATTAAGTTTTAAATGGCACTGGCCATTTAGTAAATAACTTGTTTGAGTAAATTTAAAATTACTTTGTCCTTTTGGGAAGTCAGAGTTTAATAGGCTTCACATAGGACTGGCTCATTAGTAATTAAGTCACATAATTGGAGTAGGTTTCAAATAACATAAGCCACTTAGTAAGTCATGCTTCAGTAGACTTCAAATGACCATTACAATATAACCAGGTGCTTGTTTTATGTTCAGTACAAGTAATAGACACTATTTGATCAGCCACCTTTCACTGTTTTTGTAAATTCTTGATGTCATTGTTTGTGAATGTAATAAATGTTTTAGTGATACACACCAGGTCACTGCATGAGCAACTTTCAAAATGTTTCCATACGAGTCAATGTTTTTGTATATCTGTGTTTTCAGCTGGAACATGTCCTGAAGTGCCTGCTGGCACTGAACTGTGTGCCTCCCTGTGCTCCGAACATACTCGTTGTTCCTCCTCACTCAGATGCTGCTCCAATGGCTGTGGAGCCATCTGTATGAGGCCTTCTGGTAAGTGATCTTCCACTATCATGCTCTTCTGCTGATTTTCATGTCTGATAATTACACAAAAATGTTCTTACTTCTTTGCATACTCATTTGTTGTACCCCTGTAGCTGTTTTATAGTGAAACCTTACTACCACGTGTGTCTCTGTTGGGTCTTTGGTGTTGGTGTTAAAATTAAAAGCACATAAAATGTCCAAAATTTAAATAATTTAAAATAATACATACCCGTATGCGATTTGGTTGCATAGTTTCTGACCTAACCATGAAGATGGCCACTAGAGCCACTTAATTTCAAACTACAAACTTTTCCCGTCTGGAGAATATGTATTTTTGTAAGTATTTACCATGTTTTGTCCTTATTGCATTTAACAATGACCTAATATTAATAGGTTTATTATTTTTATTAAATCAACGACATGGATATTGGTTTTGATCTTTTACATCGTGTGCACATTGTAGGGCGTACAAGTCTACTTGTGCAGATGACAACAACGTTTCCTTGGACAGATATATATTCAACACCGTCTGGCATAAGAGGTATCAAAGATGTTGTTTCCCCTATCGTGAGTATTATCTCTATTATTGCACCATTAACACCCACAATTAATGAGTTTGCCAGTGGTAGTTTATATGCATGTTCTATTGTGTAACAAAACAATATAGTGTAGCTGTGATGGCACAAACAGAACTGATCTTAAGTGAATGCATGTTGTTGTTAAGCACATTCAACTGTCTTATTAGAATTTTCTTGTTCCTCTGAACTACCAGCTAGATGTATTTAATACATATGATTTACTATATTTGACACTAAATGTAAAATGGATCAGTCGTCGTGTCTAAGAAATAAGCCAAAATTAAAATGTATGTTTCTGTGAAAAATAGAAAATAGAGTTTTTAAAAGCACCTACATATTCAATTGAAGAATAAACAATATGCAAACAATAAACTGAAAATATTTTTAGAACTTTCATGTAGTTCATCACATTAAGAAATATTAATCTCCGTGATATCGTAATGTCATAATGATGGGGACTCCTTGTATGAATGACAAAGAGCTGACATCTATGCACACACTGCAATTAATGAGGTGGAGAAAAACTCTCACTGAGCCATGACGCATGCCACAACTCTACTACACAGTAAACCTCACCTAAGTTGGACTCACCTAAGTTAAATCTTCGCATAACTCGGACAGAATTCCAAGGAACGGTTGATTTTTAATATATTTCCCATACAAATCTATGTCTAACTAAGTCGGATTATGTAAATCGGATCTTTGCCTAACTCAGACTAACTGATTTGGTCCATTTGATAATGTGTTTTTCCTCGCCTAAGTCGGATTGCAGTATTCTACAAAAGTTACTTGGTTGCTTGGAGTATATGTACCAGATGAACTAAAAATTGATTCCAAGAAAATGACCGAGACAGCCACAATAACGTACCTAGACATCGCGTCTTCACTCACCGGATACAACTAGCGTCACCCAACCTATGGATGTTGGTATTATCAAGAACATGAAGTTCCATTACTGGTACATCCTAGCCACGAGGACATTAGAGGCATCAGAATGAGTCGCACCATTCAATTGGAATATTTTGGATGCCGTCATTGCCCTGAAGTCAGCGCGGAACAAAGTGAAACCGGAAACATTTCAAAACTGCTACAAACAACCCAGGATTTGTTGAATGTGTTGAATGTCAAGAAGATGGCAACAACGAAGCAGTTGCTTCTTTCAGAGACGTATCAAACACGCGCCATGAGGTGTATGGAGATAGTAGTGTGGACGAAACAGCAGAAATTATGTGACGAGCAGACCATCGAAACCGTATGATACCCCGATTCTCACGAGATAGTCACAACAAAGACTTATTCAGAGTAAGATGACTGACATTCGCATTCCTTCTTTGAGGATGTTGGCCAGTTCGGGCCACCAGTTTTCATATTTTACTGGCCCGCCGGGCCACTGGTTTTAATCTGACTGACCACCATCGTGTTTCCGGTAACCCGACCCTACCTAGAAAAATAGGACAACCCTAAAGCCTAATCTTTTTATTTTATATTTAAATCAATGCTTGTTCTGTTAAATTTTTGTTAGAACTAATTAAATAACGGCAAACTCAGTCATGCGTATACGATGACGTGTATGCACTGCCAAACTCATTTGTATCCACCCGCGTAATTAGCAAATGGCGGGGATCATTAATTATTCACCCAATAAGCGGTCTTGTTACATGTTGGCTATGGATGGCAGGCAATCTCAACTGTCTGCATGATAAAACACTAGTGCATATAATATTCCATAATGGAAAGGCATCAAGGACATTTTTTATGCTGTCAAACATTTTATAGCATTGCTAAAGACTATGGCTGCAGCTGTAGATCTTGTAATACAACTGTGTCTTGGGCGGAATGAGAACAAGGACTCTGGACAGCGTTCACATTGTCGCATACTGACACATCGTTTACACCAGCATTGGTCATTGCCAGTCGTAATGATAATGTGATACACATGGTATCAGTGTTCAGGTACACATTTATCAAGGTATAATGTGCCTGATCCTGGCAATACCAGCCTTAGAATTGAGCCTCAGGCACAGCCAAAATCAAGAAATGCTTCTGACGTGCTGAGGACAGCCAGCTAAAGTATCAAGCCGCAAGATGAAAATAGATCGGTGATGTCTCAGATTTTGCATTAATAGCAGACTGCAGAGTGATACCACAATTAATAATCTTCATTTAACTTTGCGTTATTACTTCTTATAGTCGTGATCTTAATTTTGTAAACGATGTGCACAAATAAGAACTTCGGAAAAGTCAGCACGACGTCGCTCCAAGCGAACCTTAGACTTTGTGGACTTCTTTAGTGAAGCGACCGACAGACATCTCGGTATCAACATATTTTTTTTTTTTTAATCTGGGCCAGTAACTTTTTTGGGCATGCCAGTAACTTTTCAAATCTACTGGCCCCCTGGGCCAGTAGATGCAAAACCTGTCATGCCGAAGGAAGCACAAAATTACATGTATTCTGATACTGCATAATTTTCTATTTGTTTAACTAACCATAAGATGTAATGTTAGAGATTCGTGGCAAAGTGAAGCATAACACCATTCTAATACTGTGTTAGTTTGTATTTGTTGCTTATTGACATTATTCACGAGTACTTAAGGGCTTTTAGAGGGCTGCCTTTCATGTTAGTTGGATTTTTGCATAACTAGGATTAAATCTCTTGGTCTGATTGAATCTGACTTAGGCAAGGTTTACTGTAGTTATTACATGGACACTTTGTTGACAGATTATCCAGTATAGAAAGGTGTTGTCCAGTGACTACATTGACAGCACAGGCAGCGGGACTCCACATTTCAGGCTTGTGTGAGTGTATATGTGAAAACAATGTAAAATGGTGTTGTGTAAATGATATATGGCTTTGATAAGTGTTACACATTACGCTACAACACCGTGTCCCTGGCAGTATGTCAAAGAAGGTGTAGTTGATATATGGCTTTGATGAGTGTTACACATTACGCTACAACACCGTGTCCCTGGCAGTATGTCAAAGAAGGTGTAGTTGATATATGGCTTTGATGAGTGTTACACATTACGCTACAACACCGTGTCCCTGGCAGTATGTCAAAGAAGGTGTAGTTGATATATGGCTTTGATGAGTGTTACACATTACGCTACAACACCGTGTCCCTGGCAGTATGTCAAAGAAGGTGTAGTTGATATATGGCTTTGATGAGTGTTACACATTACGCTACAACACCGTGTCCCTGGCAGTATGTCAAAGAAGGTGTAGTTGATATATGGCTTTGATGAGTGTTACACATTATGCTACAACACCGTGTCCCTGGCAGTATGTCAAAGAAGGTGTAGTTGATATATGGCTTTGATGAGTGTTACACATTACGCTACAACACCGTGTCCCTGGCAGTATGTCAAAGAAGGTGTAGTTGATATATGGCTTTGATGAGTGTTACACATTACGCTACAACACCGTGTCCCTGGCAGTATGTCAAAGAAGGTGTAGTTGATATATGGCTTTGATGAGTGTTACACATTATGCTACAACACCGTGTCCCTGGCAGTATGTCAAAGAAGGTGTAGTTGATATATGGCTTTGATAAGTGTTACACATTACGCTACAACACCGTGTCCCTGGCAGTATGTCAAAGAAGGTGTAGTTGATATATGGCTTTGATGAGTGTTACACATTACGCTACAACACCGTGTCCCTGGCAGTATGTCAAAGAAGGTGTAGTTGATATATGGCTTTGATGAGTGTTACACATTACGCTACAACACCGTGTCCCTGGCAGTATGTCAAAGAAGGTGTAGTTGATATATGGCTTTGATGAGTGTTACACATTATGCTACAACACCGTGTCCCTGGCAGTATGTCAAAGAAGGTGTAGTTGATATATGGCTTTGATAAGTGTTACACATTACGCTACAACACCGTGTCCCTGGCAGTATGTCAAAGAAGGTGTAGTTGATATATGGCTTTGATGAGTGTTACACATTACGCTACAACACCGTGTCCCTGGCAGTATGTCAAAGAAGGTGTAGTTGATATATGGCTTTGATGAGTGTTACACATTATGCTACAACACCGTGTCCCTGGCAGTATGTCAAAGAAGGTGTAGTTGATATATGGCTTTGATAAGTGTTACACATTACGCTACAACACCGTGTCCCTGGCAGTATGTCAAAGAAGGTGTAGTTGATATATGGCTTTGATGAGTGTTACACATTATGCTACAACACCGTGTCCCTGGCAGTATGTCAAAGAAGGTGTAGTTGATATATGGCTTTGATGAGTGTTACACATTACGCTACAACACCGTGTCCCTGGCAGTATGTCAAAGAAGGTGTAGTTGATATATGGCTTTGATAAGTGTTACACATTACGCTACAACACCGTGTCCCTGGCAGTATGTCAAAGAAGGTGTAGTTGATATATGGCTTTGATAAGTGTTACACATTACGCTACAACACCGTGTCCCTGGCAGTATGTCAAAGAAGGTGTAGTGGAGTTACTTTTCATTTAAAAATGAATACCTGAAATTGGTAAAGTGGTATCTATTTCTGGTTGTAAAAGATGGTTTACACAGGCTCATTTTTGTTAAGGTATATATTGCAACAATATTAATTATTCATTGTTTAGTTAATGTTTTGCATTGTAATAGCATTAGTTGAAAAATGCACTTTTATTATAGTGTCAAAACATTGTTATTACTACTGTATTTATTTTAAGATACTAAGATTATCTCTGAGCTGCTACCATGAGTTTTAATCTCACCATTGCACACCTGATGGATCCTCGTGAGCAAATGTGGAATTTTAGTTTGTCATCAACCAATCAGATGCATTGAACTTTGTCCGAGTTGCCATGTTAACATGCCTGCCTTGTAGTACGTCTGCATATATATATATATATATGTATATATGTATATATATATATATATATATATATATACGTGTGTGTGGCACCCTCTGGTGTGTGTGAGCAGGAACAACAAAGGCAGAGTTGCGATTCGTATGGAGTTCAGCCACACAGACGGAGTTAGTCGCCCGGAGGTGGTCGAAAGCAGGATCGCTTGGCTGCTGAAAGAGAAATACGACGCAACTGACAAATCAACTTTTCTAAAAGGCAAACTTAATGCTATTGTTAGATCATCATCTGGTCGGCAACTTACAGGTAAATACAGTGTGTATGTATTTCAAACTGTCAGATGGTTCATCACAGCAGTGAGAATAGGTTGTCTTGAATGTGGGAAAAAGCAACCATGCAGAACATCAAATGGTCCTGCAGTTAGCCCAGCCAACCTCAGCAATACGGCCAACAGAATGTATTTAAAATCTGAATGTTTTGTTTACAATTTGGACATTTTGTGACTGCTACTTTTAAATTGTGAACACTGGTATGGACTTATTAAATGCAATTTGGTGGGCAGTATATCTTCAACATATTTATCTAGTATGAAGAACAATATATAAATAAACATTAAAAGAAATGAAGAACAGATGTTTAACATTTCATATTAAAAATGCCTATCTTGAGAACCTTGGTTCGTTTGATGCACTGTGATGATTATACCGTCTGTCTTGTGTATTTCAGTGGATATTGAATCAGTGTGCTCCATCTTTAATACAAAGGCTACTTGTCGTCATGATGGCACGTGTGTTGACCAGGGAGGATTCCCAGCATGCAGGTGAAGTTTCACATTAACAACACATAACATCCTGTAACAGGTTTTAGGTTGCCACATTTAGAACATAAATGTCCTTGAAAATCAGTTCAGTTATGCAAAATAAAAGTAAAAGTGAGGATTTATATAGTGTGACATCAAGGCATTATGATCGTCCAAAGTTCTTCTGTCACAAAAACCTATTCATTCGAATACCAACTCAACATCTCTGGGAAGTATTCAGCTACACTTGTAATGGTGCAAGGACTATTTATTCACATACATCTAGTGTTATCTAATACTGTCTGTAGGAGCCAGAGGATGTGAATTAGGATTCTCTTGATTGAAAGTCCACAACTGTGCCCAGTTCAATCTGATTCTGGATTCATGTCTATTCTTTCCAGTTACAGCTGTTGGAGTATATACCTTATCCCTATTAGTCTTGCTTGCATGTTGAAAACATCACCTTAGATGCCAATGTTCCTTGTTCACAGGTGCACAGATGGTTATAGTGGGTGGTTTTGTGAAACCAAGCTGCAGAGTGAACAAGGTAAGTGCAGGAAAACTGATCCATGTCACAACATGAAGAAATATTTAAATGGTGAACGAAACGTTTTTCAGACTTGTTGACTGTCTCATATCCGCCTCGCCGTTTTTCTATGCTGCCTCGCCCAAAATATGCTGAAATTGCCGCCTCGTAGCTATTTCCTAGCCCATTTTTTTTTGTTCTTTCGCGATATATTCAGCGTCGTTATATTCCTGCAAAATCGCATACTTGTAGCAACATCGTTTAGTCGCTGTGGGCCGGTTAGGATTTACCTCTTGGAATTAACTCCATTGGACAACGTGGATGACACCACTTGTCAGTTGTCCAATCACAGAATATTTCCGCGGGATCCCCGGTGTCTCCAATGGTGACACCTTGCGGAGTTTCGACATGCTAGAAATTTAGACATTCATGTAACATGGCGCCCAAACGGTAACTGGGTTTGGGAGACAAGTGAAATTCGGAGAAAAAACAAAGCTGAACTAAGGTGTCTTTTGCGCTCCATTTTATTATTATAGTATGTGCCCACATTAAATCAGAATGCTGGTGTAACTGATGTTGAGTTTGTGGTTTACGACGGTGGTGGGAATAAAAACCGTGCAGGCTGATGGCATTACGGGCCGGCCCTATGTCACTAGTCGGCATTTGTGTCAAATCCGGACCCTTTTGAAGCCCAAATAGCGACTCTGTTTGCGCAAGTCTCCGCCATTACGGCCGTGCGTTACCGTACAGTGCGCAGCGTATGTTGATACAAATCGGGGCGCTATTTACGCCTCAAATGGACGTAAGACGCAATATTCTTAAAGATAAGTATGCCTAGGATAATGGTGAATGATGAACTATCTCACTGAGGTATGAAAGTTAGGCAAAACTCAAGTTATAAAGGCAAAATCGACGTGGGTCAAGATTCGACACAAGTGCCCACAAATCTATTCAACTAATGTTCTATGCCGTTTGTTAGCAAAATACGGAATGTGATTCGTAAGATATCTTTGTGCTAAATATATGATACATATTCCGACAAAGTTGTGCAAACAAACTTTTGGGAAAGTTGATTTGAGTGAAGTACTTACAAATATAAACCATCGAAGTTCACATCTCGTAAAAGATGCCTATTGCCCAAAACCGTGTATACTAACGGGTTATCAATAACTTGGGCTAGACAATGACATGTTTGCACAGAAATTTTATACTCTAAACAACTTATACTGTTTTATGAAAAAGGACACAATTTGAGATTAAATTTAATTTAAAGGTGATGATGAAAGAGACTTCAGATGATACCATTGGATGCTTCCCAGAGAAGTCGAGATGGTGTTCAACTGAACAGGTCTGCCAGAGAGTAAAGTGTGAAGCGCTTTGAGCTGTCCTGAGGACTTGATACTGCGCTATATAGGAACTTACCTTTTACAATTTTATTTACTCTATCTGCAAGGTAACAAGGCCTAGGGTTAGGGCAAAAAAAACCATAACCACAACCAAGTACCAGTGGTCATGTGGAAACCACACCTCAACTGAGTACCAATGGTAAAGTGGCAACCACACGTCAACACAATGAAACAGTCATGATTACTGACTTTTATCAATCGTGATTACTACATTTACAAGTAGTGTATTGTTGTTTTATATCTTCCCCTCTATATTCAAGAATAAAAGGTTAAAACATACATCAGAATGCACCATATTTAAGCTAGTTTAAAAAAAAGACCCCCAGACCCCCCTAGCAGCACTTTGCGCCTACGCCGCTCGCGTAGCTCAGCCCTACCACCTCGCCCATCATTTTACCCAGGGGAAACACTGGTATTCATAGTGAAAGTCTTCAGATCAATGACAACAACTGGAAGAGTAGCATAATGATCAATTACACATTTCGTAAGTAGTTTTATGCAGAAAAACAACACAAGTCAAGTATAGATTGATACAGGCCAAGTTAATGACATTTATTACAGCACTAGTAGTTGTACACATTGATAATAGAATCAAATAATCACAGCAAGCATGCCGGCCCCTGACTGCTAATTTCAGGCCTTGTTACCTTGCAGATAGAGTAAATAAAATGGCCAAGGGGCATGGTGGCCTAGGGGCATGGTGGCCTAGGGGCATGGTGGCCTAAGGGCATGGTCGCCAAGGGGCATGGTGGCCTAGGGGCATGGTGGCCAAGGGGCATGGTGGCCTAGGGGCATGGTGGCCTAGGAGCATGGTGGCCTAGGAGCATGGTGGCCAAGGATACATTGCAAATGTATCGTGTGGTCACACCATTAATAATAATATTATAACTAATAAGTAAATGACTACTGGCTAATAAGTGAAATTCACCATATGGGTGGGGGTCACTCCGCCCACTTAAATATGTACAATCACATGGTATAATCTACCATACCAGCTTACAGATGACAAATCTTAACAATATTTCCATCTGATGTCAAAGGGAGGGTGGGTGGGAATTCGATCACTATACACACAAAACTAATCCAGCATCAACCACCACTATACTAAAACTCACAAATCGAAATTCAAAATTCAGGCAAGGCCAAAATTAACCATGTTATATTTCCAAAGATTTCGCAGAATTGAGGCAGACCCTCTCATTGCATATGCTTATATAGGAGTGTCTAGCGTGCATGTGCGAATCGCACCGCGAATACCCTCGTAGCCAAATGTGTATCAGCTTCTCAGGAAATCTGAGTGAGTCAGCTGAAATACACAAAAAAAAATTTTTCCTGAGAAGTCAAACATACACCGCAATTTGACTTTCTTTCAAGGTGATCAGGGAGGACGTGGTTCAAGTGGGTTCCCACCCAATCCAGGATTCTCACATATTGCACCACCATTCCCCACTTCACATCCAGGTATGTGCTATGGAACAACAGTCAGGTTTGTTTAGAATGGATGCTCCAAAACAAAATATACTGGCATATATAAATCACACATTATAGATCAGAACGAAGCTTCTGTGGATGTCAAAACTGGTCCAAAATATGTTCTTTATGTATGTATTTTTTAAGTTGTTGCAAAATGTGTGATCTCACTAATATTGGTTAAGTCAGTTAAAAACACTAGTTCAGAGTCTTGTTTCTACCATCCTGTCACTTAGAACATGTAGTGATATCAAGGATGTTTTATGTATTATTTTCTTGTATCTCGTTCTGATGCTCTCATAGAGCAGTTGCTTTTGTACTGTTATAGACAGATATAAAACTTTACAGTGTGAGCAACACCTGTAACAGGTGATATTCTAAGACCATGTGAGAGGGGCATGGTGGCCTAGGGGCATGGTGGCCTAGGGGCATGGTGGCCAAGGAACATGGTGGCCTAGGGGCATGGTGGCCTAGGGGCATGGTGGCCTAGGGGCATGGTGGCCTAGGGGGCATGGTGGCCTAGGGGTATGGTGGCCTAGGGGCATGGTGGCCTAGGGGCAAGGTGGCCTAGGGGCATGGTGGCCAAGGGGCATGGTGGCCTAGGGGCATGGTGGCCTAGGGGCATGGTGGCCTAAGGGCATGGTCGCCAAGGGGCATGGTGGCCTAGGGGCATGGTGGCCAAGGGGCATGGTGGCCTAGGGGCATGGTGGCCTAGGAGCATGGTGGCCAAGGATAATGGTGGCCTAGGGGCGTGGTGGCCTAGGGGCGTGGTGGCCTAGGGGCGTGGTGGCCTAGGGGCATGGTGGCTCAGAGGAATGGTGGCCAAGGGGCATGGTGGCCAAGGGGCATGGTGGCCAAGGGGCATGGTGGCCAAGGGGCGTGGTGGCCTAGGGGCGTGGTGGCCAAGGGGCGTGGTGGCCTAGGGGCGTGGTGGCCTAGGGGCGTGGTGGCCTAGGGGCGTGGTGGCCTAGGGGCGTGGTGGCCTAAGGAACTGCACTGTCAATCTAGAAGATCATGGTTCAAATCCACCTCGAGCCATTTCAAAACTTGGATCATTTTGTTCACCCTACTTTGCCTCTCTTTCGGAAGATACACTAATAATTCCTTCTATCTGGTGTCGATGCCAGAAGTGATTGAGCCACAAGGATATGGAAAAACCTCTTTCGTAGACTCACAGACCCAATAGTCTTGCCCTACAGAAACCCACACCAGCGCAGCATTATAGCTGCTGCCAAGACACATAATGGAGTGTCATGAATGCATTGTCAAAGGCAGACTGGCCTATATAAGACCCTTTTACCACCCCCGAAAGTAATTATATGAGATATCACAAAGTCATCAGCAAGGTCACCTACATTTTTTTTTCAAGCAACAGCTGTTTAGGTGTGGCATTACACTATACCTATTCCATGACCTGCTCATGTGTCTTCACACATGAAATCACACAAGGCTTTAAATTAACTATTGATTTGTTTATTTACATATAAATTGGAAGTACTGTAAAGGCAGCATCATTACATACAATGAGCTGATGCCATCACATGCAACCAGACTGTAACGTGTCATGTCAACTGTTCATCGCCCCTATGCATCGTGAAACTCACTTGAACTAGAAATGGGCCTGTTTTAAAGTGATGTTGTGTGCGATATGAAATGGCCTTGCCTTGCCATATTGCAACAACTATATTGCCTCATGGAAATCCAGTGTAATGGGCTGAGAACAATCCCATGTCAGAAGTAGGCCTTCATGTACATTGACCTGTCCTTTTAATTTGATGAACCCAATTATGCCACATGTCTAAACTAGTAGAGTTATAGTTGTGTTTTTCTTGTTTTATGTGTTTCTGCAAATAAATCATAAGTTATATTAATCTTTATTAAAAATTTAATAAATTGTTTTTAATCATAAATGTATTATTAGCAAAAATAAACTACATTAGAAGCAGTGCCTACACCGTAGTTCTGGCATGGGTGTAGTATCAGCCCATTACACCAGTTTAAGTAAAAATCAGTGTAAAATATTCCAGTTCAGTAAGTTTTGGTTATTTTGACCGTTTCAGTGCCACAGAGCCAATTCTGCTTATTACAGGTTTTACCAAGAAATGCCACGCGGCCGATTGCACCGATTTAATTTTTGCAATGTCTGCTGGCATTGGCTGGTGTCCATGACACCATTTCAAATTGACCAATGAGATTAAACATAACAAAAAGGAGGTGTTCGGCTGCTGGTTTTACAGTTATGCTTAGATTTGCATGAGTTTGATGGCGAAAATAAATCGGATGTGGTAACCAAAAAACAAAATATTGTATGTTTACCATACAAAAACCATCGGATGAGTCTAAGCACATATTAATGAAAGTAAGTATTGTTGTGTCATCTGACTATTACATTTTTCGAACAAAATAGAAAATTATCCGTCCTTTCAGGAAATGGATATTTTATTTGGTGATATTTAAACACTAAGCGTATAAAAATACAAGTTTAGAATGATGTGGAAATTTCAAAAAATGGCTTGTGCACTTCTTGTATGTTAGTGCAATTTTGGCTGGCACTGAAACGGTTAATTTTTGGTTCATTGCCATGTCACTTGATGCAGGACCATCATGATGTCAGCCACAAATTGCCATCAGTGCCTTAACCGTCTGCAGACATTGGTGGACTACATCTTGTATAACAGGAAGCATACATCACAGGCTCCTGGTACTACCTTTGTGTGTTTTAATACATCACCAGTTGGTAGATCAAAGGTCAATGGTCCAAGGAATTGAGTGAAAATAGAAAGAAGCGAGTAGACCTTGGTGCCTGGGAGGAAATGCAACCATACTGCCCCAAGGTTAGCAAATTAATATATAGATAGGAACAATTCTACACCATCTTTGTATGTTGTGGTGAGTGCCACTAAAACGTAATAAGTATGTGTTGGTATAATAAATGTTTATTGTTTTGTTTCAGAACGAGTTAATAGGACATCGACAGCTCCCACCACTACCACTGGTCAGTTTACTCTGATGTTCTTATCTCATATTTAGTCATTGGTTATTATTGTTTATGGCTGTAACTTAAAAGACATGTTTGCAAACCACAAACTCATCAATCTACAAGGTTGTATTATGGTTGGTTGATGTACCAACCAGTAAATCTGTGATTCAACACATCGATATACATGGGGTAATGATGTTGTCAGTGACCCCACTATGTCTGTCTTACCTTACCTTACTTTAAGTTACCTTACTATATCTTACCTTACCCTACACTACCCTACTCTACCCTACCCTACCCTACCCTAACTTACCATACCTTAGCTTACTTTACCTCTGTTCTTGAGTTTAGGTCTCGTGTACTTCAGCGCATCTTCTCCACTTTGTTCTTCCACGTTTCAACCCTAGTTGTTTTTCTTTCTCAACGGTTGTTTGCCAGATTGTGTTAAGGCGACCCACTTTCTGCTTCCCTTCTGACATCATTCCACTGTTCTGTTTGCAGTGCCAATGCATCCTGGGAAATGTCCGAAGCCTCCCACCGTCTTTGGGACATGTCACGAGGAGTGTGACAATGATGATGGTTGTCCTTACCGGTCCAAGTGCTGCTCCAATGGCTGCGGACATCTCTGTATGGATGCCATCTTTGACACAGGTCACATATGTTAACCACATTCTATTTCTGTAGTTGTGTTTGCATGTTTCAACTGCAAATGTCAGTTTTTAGAAAAGTTAAGATTCCTATACACGTACACGGCTTTCAGTTTGATGGTCACATATGTGTAAAATACATTATCAGAATCAGGATTCTGATAATGTATTTTATCTATATTTTATATGGAAGGAATATTCTAAGACCATGTGAGAGGGGCATGGTGACCTAGGGGCATGGTGGCCTAGGGGCATGGTGGCCTAGGGGCATGGTGGCCAAGGAACATGGTGGCCTAGGGGCATGGTGGCCTAGGGGGCATGGTGGCCTAGGGGCATGGTGGTCAAGGGGCATGGTGGCCAAGGGGCATGGTGGCCTAGGGGCATGGTGGCCTAGGGGCATGGTCGCCAAGGGGCATGTGGCCTAGGGGCATGGTGGCCAAGGAGCATGGTGGCCTAGGGGCATGGTGGCCTAGGAGCATGGTGGCCAAGGATAATGGTGGCCTAGGGGCATGCTGGCCTAGGGGCGTGGTGGCCTAGGGGCGTGGTGGCCTAGGGGCGTGGTGGCCTAGGGGCTTGGTGGCTCAGGGGAATGGTGGCCAAGGGGCATGGTGGCCAAGGGGCATGGTGGCCAAGGGGCATGGTGGCCAAGGGGCATGGTGGCCTAGGGGCGTGGTGGCCAAGGGGCGTGGTGGCCAAGGGGCGTGGTGGCCTAGGGGCGTGGTAGCCTAGGGGCGTGGTGGCCTAGGGGCGTGGTGGCCTAGGGGCGTGGTGGCCTAGGGGCGTGGTGGCCTAAGGAACTGCACTGTCAATCTAGAAGATCATGGTTCAAATCCACCTCGAGCCATTTCAAAACTTGGATCATTTTGTTCACCCTACTTTGCCTCTCTTTCGGAAGATACACTAATAATTCCTTCTATCTGGTGTCGATGCCAGAAGTGATTGAGCCACAAGGATATGGAAAAACCTCTTTCGTAGACTCACAGACCCAATAGTCTTGCCCTACAGAAACCCACACCAGCGCAGCATTATAGCTGCTGCCAAGACACATAATGGAGTGTCATGAATGCATTGTCAAAGGCAGACTGGCCTATATAAGACCCTTTTACCACCCCCGAAAGTAATTATATGAGATATCACAAAGTCATCAGCAAGGTCACCTACATTTTTTTTTCAAGCAACAGCTGTTTAGGTGTGGCATTACACTATACCTATTCCATGACCTGCTCATGTGTCTTCACACATGAAATCACACAAGGCTTTAAATTAACTATTGATTTGTTTATTTACATATAAATTGGAAGTACTGTAAAGGCAGCATCATTACATACAATGAGCTGATGCCATCACATGCAACCAGATCGACTGTAACGTGTCATGTCAACTGTTCATCGCCCCTATGCATCGTGGAACTCACTTGAACTAGAAATGGGCCTGTTTTAAAGTGATGTTGTGTGCGATATGAAATGGCCTTGCCTTGCCATATTGCAACAACTATATTGCCTCATGGAAATCCAGTGTAATGGGCTGAGAACAATCCCATGTCAGAAGTAGGCCTTCATGTACATTGACCTGTCCTTTTAATTTGATGAACCCAATTATGCCACATGTCTAAACTAGTAGAGTTATAGTTGTGTTTTTCTTGTTTTATGTGTTTCTGCAAATAAATCATAAGTTATATTAATCTTTATTAAAAATTTAATAAATTGTTTTTAATCATAAATAAGTTATATTAATCTTTATTAAAAATTTAATAAATTGTTTTTAATCATAAATGTATTATTAGCAAAAATAAACTACATTAGAAGCAGTGCCTACACCGTAGTTCTGGCATGGGTGTAGTATCAGCCCATTACACCAATTTAAGTAAAAATCAGTGTAAAATATTCCAGTTCATTAAGTTTTTGTTATTTTGACCGTTTCAGTGCCACAGAGCCGATTCTGCTTATTACAGGTTTTACCAAGAAATGCCACGCGGCCGATTGCACCGATTTAATTTTTGCAATGTCTGCTGGCATTGGCTGGTGTCCATGACACCATTTCAAATTGACCAATGAGATTAAACATAACAAAAAGGAGGTGTTCGGCTGCTGGTTTTACAGTTATGCTTAGATTTGCATGAGTTTGATGGCGAAAATAAATCGGATGTGGTAACCAAAAAACAAAATATTGTATGTTTACCATACAAAAACCATCGGATGAGTCTAAGCACATATTAATGAAAGTAAGTATTGTTGTGTCATCTGACTATTACATTTTTCGAACAAAATAGAAAATTATCCGTCCTTTCAGGAAATGGATATTTTATTTGGTGATATTTAAACACTAAGCGTATAAAAAGACAAGTTTAAAATGATGTGGAAATTTCAAAAAATGGCTTGTGCACTTCTTGTATGTTAGTGCAATTTTGGCTGGCACTGAAACGGTTAATTTTTGGTTCATTGCCATGTCACTTGATGCAGGACCATCATGATGTCAGCCACAAATTGCCATCAGTGCCTTAACCGTCTGCAGACATTGGTGGACTACATCTTGTATAACAGGAAGCATACATCACAGGCTCCTGGTACTACCTTTGTGTGTTTTAATACATCACAAGTTGGTAGATCAAAGGTCAATGGTCCAAGGAATTGAGTGAAAATAGAAAGAAGCGAGTAGACCTTGGTGCCTGGGAGGAAATGCAACCATATGTCCCAAGGTTAGCAAATTAATATATAGATAGGAACAATTCTACACCATCTTTGTATGTTGTGGTGAGTGCCACTAAAACGTAATAAGTATGTGTTGGTATAATAAATGTTTATTGTTTTGTTTCAGAACGAGTTAATAGGACATCGACAGCTCCCACCACTATCACTGGTCAGTTTACTCTGATGTTCTTATCTCATATTTAGTCATTGGTTATTATTGTTTATGGCTGTAACTTAAAAGACATGTTTGCAAACCACAAACTCATCAATCTACAAGGTTGTATTATGGTTGGTTGATGTACCAACCAGTAAATCTGTGATTCAACACATCGATATACATGGGGTAATGATGTTGTCAGTGACCCCACTATGTCTGTCTTACCTTACCTTACTTTAAGTTACCTTACTATATCTTACCTTACCCTACACTACCCTACCCTACCCTAACTTACCATACCTTAGCTTACTTTACCTCTGTTCTTGAGTTTAGGTCTCGTGTACTTCAGCGCATCTTCTCCACTTTGTTCTTCCACGTTTCAACCCTAGTTGTTTTTCTTTCTCAACGGTTGTTTGCCAGATTGTGTTAAGGCGACCCACTTTCTGCTTCCCTTCTGACATCATTCCACTGTTCTGTTTGCAGTGCCAATGCATCCTGGGAAATGTCCAAAGCCTCCCGCCGTCTTTGGGACATGTCACGAGGAGTGTGACAATGATGATGGTTGTCCTTACCGGTCCAAGTGCTGCTCCAATGGCTGCGGACATCTCTGTTTGGATGCCATCTTTGACACAGGTCACATATGTTAACCACATTCTATTTCTGTAGTTGTGTTTGCATGTTTCAACTGCAAATGTCAGTTTTTAGAAAAGTTAAGATTCCTATACACGTACACGGCTTTCAGTTTGATGGTCACATATGTGTAAAATACATTATCAGAATCAGGATTCTGATAATGTATTTTATCTATATTTTATATGGAAGGAATATTCTAAGACCATGTGAGAGGGGCATGGTGACCTAGGGGCATGGTGGCCTAGGGGCATGGTGGCCTAGGGGCATGGTGGCCAAGGAACATGGTGGCCTAGGGGCATGGTGGCCTAGGGGCATGGTGGCCTAGGGGGCATGGTGGCCTAGGGGTATGGTGGCCTAGGGGCATGGTGGCCAAGGATAATGGTGGCCTAGGGGCATGGTGGCCTAGGGGCGTGGTGGCCTAGGGGCGTGGTGGCCTAGGGGCGTGGTGGCCTAGGGGCTTGGTGGCTCAGGGGAATGGTGGCCAAGGGGCATGGTGGCCAAGGGGCATGGTGGCCAAGGGGCATGGTGGCCTAGGGGCGTGGTGACCAAGGGGCGTGGTGGCCAAGGGGCGTGGTGGCCTAGGGGCGTGGTGGCCTAGGGGCGTGGTGGCCAAGGGGCGTGGTGGCCTAGGGGCGTGGTAGCCTAGGGGCATGGTGGCCTAGGGGCGTGGTGGCCTAGGGGCGTGGTGGCCTAGGGGCGTGGTGGCCTAAGGAACTGCACTGTCAATCTAGAAGATCATGGTTCAAATCCACCTCGAGCCATTTCAAAACTTGGATCATTTTGTTCACCCTACTTTGCCTCTCTTTCGGAAGATACACTAATAATTCCTTCTATCTGGTGTCGATGCCAGAAGTGATTGAGCCACAAGGATATGGAAAAACCTCTTTCGTAGACTCACAGACCCAATAGTCTTGCCCTACAGAAACCCACACCAGCGCAGCATTATAGCTGCTGCCAAGACACATAATGGAGTGTCATGAATGCATTGTCAAAGGCAGACTGGCCTATATAAGACCCTTTTACCACCCCCGAAAGTAATTATATGAGATATCACAAAGTCATCAGCAAGGTCACCTACATTTTTTTTTCAAGCAACAGCTGTTTAGGTGTGGCATTACACTATACCTATTCCATGACCTGCTCATGTGTCTTCACACATGAAATCACACAAGGCTTTAAATTAACTATTGATTTGTTTATTTACATATAAATTGGAAGTACTGTAAAGGCAGCATCATTACATACAATGAGCTGATGCCATCACATGCAACCAGATCGACTGTAACGTGTCATGTCAACTGTTCATCGCCCCTATGCATCGTGGAACTCACTTGAACTAGAAATGGGCCTGTTTTAAAGTGATGTTGTGTGCGATATGAAATGGCCTTGCCTTGCCATATTGCAACAACTATATTGCCTCATGGAAATCCAGTGTAATGGGCTGAGAACAATCCCATGTCAGAAGTAGGCCTTCATGTACATTGACCTGTCCTTTTAATTTGATGAACCCAATTATGCCACATGTCTAAACTAGTAGAGTTATAGTTGTGTTTTTCTTGTTTTATGTGTTTCTGCAAATAAATCATAAGTTATATTAATCTTTATAAAAAATTTAATAAATTGTTTTTAATCATAAATAAGTTATATTAATCTTTATTAAAAATTTAATAAATTGTTTTTAATCATAAATGTATTATTAGCAAAAATAAACTACATTAGAAGCAGTGCCTACACCGTAGTTCTGGCATGGGTGTAGTATCAGCCCATTACACCAATTTAAGTAAAAATCAGTGTAAAATATTCCAGTTCATTAAGTTTTTGTTATTTTGACCGTTTCAGTGCCACAGAGCCGATTCTGCTTATTACAGGTTTTACCAAGAAATGCCACGCGGCCGATTGCACCGATTTAATTTTTGCAATGTCTGCTGGCATTGGCTGGTGTCCATGACACCATTTCAAATTGACCAATGAGATTAAACATAACAAAAAGGAGGTGTTCGGCTGCTGGTTTTACAGTTATGCTTAGATTTGCATGAGTTTGATGGCGAAAATAAATCGGATGTGGTAACCAAAAAACAAAATATTGTATGTTTACCATACAAAAACCATCGGATGAGTCTAAGCACATATTAATGAAAGTAAGTATTGTTGTGTCATCTGACTATTACATTTTTCGAACAAAATAGAAAATTATCCGTCCTTTCAGGAAATGGATATTTTATTTGGTGATATTTAAACACTAAGCGTATAAAAAGACAAGTTTAAAATGATGTGGAAATTTAAAAAAATGGCTTGTGCACTTCTTGTATGTTAGTGCAATTTTGGCTGGCACTGAAACGGTTAATTTTTGGTTCATTGCCATGTCACTTGATGCAGGACCATCATGATGTCAGCCACAAATTGCCATCAGTGCCTTAACCGTCTGCAGACATTGGTGGACTACATCTTGTATAACAGGAAGCATACATCACAGGCTCCTGGTACTACCTTTGTGTGTTTTAATACATCACCAGTTGGTAGATCAAAGGTCAATGGTCCAAGGAATTGAGTGAAAATAGAAAGAAGCGAGTAGACCTTGGTGCCTGGGAGGAAATGCAACCATATGCCCCAAGGTTAGCAAATTAATATATAGATAGGAACAATTCTACACCATCTTTGTATGTTGTGGTGAGTGCCACTAAAACGTAATAAGTATGTGTTGGTATAATAAATGTTTATTGTTTTGTTTCAGAACGAGTTAATAGGACATCGACAGCTCCCACCACTATCACTGGTCAGTTTACTCTGATGTTCTTATCTCATATTTAGTCATTGGTTATTATTGTTTATGGCTGTAACTTAAAAGACATGTTTGCAAACCACAAACTCATCAATCTACAAGGTTGTATTATGGTTGGTTGATGTACCAACCAGTAAATCTGTGATTCAACACATCGATATACATGGGGTAATGATGTTGTCAGTGACCCCACTATGTCTGTCTTACCTTACCTTACTTTAAGTTACCTTACTATATCTTACCTTACCCTACACTACCCTACCCTACCCTAACTTACCATACCTTAGCTTACTTTACCTCTGTTCTTGAGTTTAGGTCTCGTGTACTTCAGCGCATCTTCTCCACTTTGTTCTTCCACGTTTCAACCCTAGTTGTTTTTCTTTCTCAACGGTTGTTTGCCAGATTGTGTTAAGGCGACCCACTTTCTGCTTCCCTTCTGACATCATTCCACTGTTCTGTTTGCAGTGCCAATGCATCCTGGGAAATGTCCAAAGCCTCCCGCCGTCTTTGGGACATGTCACGAGGAGTGTGACAATGATGATGGTTGTCCTTACCGGTCCAAGTGCTGCTCCAATGGCTGCGGACATCTCTGTTTGGATGCCATCTTTGACACAGGTCACATATGTTAACCACATTCTATTTCTGTAGTTGTGTTTGCATGTTTCAACTGCAAATGTCAGTTTTTAGAAAAGTTAAGATTCCTATACACGTACACGGCTTTCAGTTTGATGGTCACATATGTGTAAAATACATTAACAGAATCAGGATTCTGATAATGTATTTTATCTATATTTTATATGGAAGGAATATTCTAAGACCATGTGAGAGGGGCATGGTGACCTAGGGGCATGGTGGCCTAGGGGCATGGTGGCCTAGGGGCATGGTGGCCAAGGAACATGGTGGCCTAGGGGCATGGTGGCCTAGGGGCATGGTGGCCTAGGGGGCATGGTGGCCTAGGGGTATGGTGGCCTAGGGGCATGGTGGCCTAGGGGCATGGTGGCCAAGGATAATGGTGGCCTAGGGGCATGGTGGCCTAGGGGCGTGGTGGCCTAGGGGCGTGGTGGCCTAGGGGCGTGGTGGCCTAGGGGCATGGTGGCCAAGGAACATGGTGGCCTAGGGGCATGGTGGCCTAGGGGCATGGTGGCCTAGGGGGCATGGTGGCCTAGGGGTATGGTGGCCTAGGGGCATGGTGGCCTAGGGGCATGGTGGCCAAGGATAATGGTGGCCTAGGGGCATGGTGGCCTAGGGGCGTGGTGGCCTAGGGGCGTGGTGGCCTAGGGGCGTGGTGGCCTAGGGGCATGGTGGCTCAGGGGAATGGTGGCCAAGGGGCATGGTGGCCAAGGGGCATGGTGGCCAAGGGGCATGGTGGCCTAGGGGCGTGGTGACCAAGGGGCGTGGTGGCCAAGGGGCGTGGTGGCCTAGGGGCGTGGTGGCCTAGGGGCGTGGTGGCCAAGGGGCGTGGTGGCCTAGGGGCGTGGTAGCCTAGGGGCATGGTGGCCTAGGGGCGTGGTGGCCTAGGGGCGTGGTGGCCTAGGGGCGTGGTGGCCTAAGGAACTGCACTGTCAATCTAGAAGATCATGGTTCAAATCCACCTCGAGCCATTTCAAAACTTGGATCATTTTGTTCACCCTACTTTGCCTCTCTTTCGGAAGATACACTAATAATTCCTTCTATCTGGTGTCGATGCCAGAAGTGATTGAGCCACAAGGATATGGAAAAACCTCTTTCGTAGACTCACAGACCCAATAGTCTTGCCCTACAGAAACCCACACCAGCGCAGCATTATAGCTGCTGCCAAGACACATAATGGAGTGTCATGAATGCATTGTCAAAGGCAGACTGGCCTATATAAGACCCTTTTACCACCCCCGAAAGTAATTATATGAGATATCACAAAGTCATCAGCAAGGTCACCTACATTTTTTTTTCAAGCAACAGCTGTTTAGGTGTGGCATTACACTATACCTATTCCATGACCTGCTCATGTGTCTTCACACATGAAATCACACAAGGCTTTAAATTAACTATTGATTTGTTTATTTACATATAAATTGGAAGTACTGTAAAGGCAGCATCATTACATACAATGAGCTGATGCCATCACATGCAACCAGATCGACTGTAACGTGTCATGTCAACTGTTCATCGCCCCTATGCATCGTGGAACTCACTTGAACTAGAAATGGGCCTGTTTTAAAGTGATGTTGTGTGCGATATGAAATGGCCTTGCCTTGCCATATTGCAACAACTATATTGCCTCATGGAAATCCAGTGTAATGGGCTGAGAACAATCCCATGTCAGAAGTAGGCCTTCATGTACATTGACCTGTCCTTTTAATTTGATGAACCCAATTATGCCACATGTCTAAACTAGTAGAGTTATAGTTGTGTTTTTCTTGTTTTATGTGTTTCTGCAAATAAATCATAAGTTATATTAATCTTTATTAAAAATTTAATAAATTGTTTTTAATCATAAATAAGTTATATTAATCTTTATTAAAAATTTAATAAATTGTTTTTAATCATAAATGTATTATTAGCAAAAATAAACTACATTAGAAGCAGTGCCTACACCGTAGTTCTGGCATGGGTGTAGTATCAGCCCATTACACCAATTTAAGTAAAAATCAGTGTAAAATATTCCAGTTCATTAAGTTTTTGTTATTTTGACCGTTTCAGTGCCACAGAGCCGATTCTGCTTATTACAGGTTTTACCAAGAAATGCCACGCGGCCGATTGCACCGATTTAATTTTTGCAATGTCTGCTGGCATTGGCTGGTGTCCATGACACCATTTCAAATTGACCAATGAGATTAAACATAACAAAAAGGAGGTGTTCGGCTGCTGGTTTTACAGTTATGCTTAGATTTGCATGAGTTTGATGGCGAAAATAAATCGGATGTGGTAACCAAAAAACAAAATATTGTATGTTTACCATACAAAAACCATCGGATGAGTCTAAGCACATATTAATGAAAGTAAGTATTGTTGTGTCATCTGACTATTACATTTTTCGAACAAAATAGAAAATTATCCGTCCTTTCAGGAAATGGATATTTTATTTGGTGATATTTAAACACTAAGCGTATAAAAAGACAAGTTTAAAATGATGTGGAAATTTCAAAAAATGGCTTGTGCACTTCTTGTATGTTAGTGCAATTTTGGCTGGCACTGAAACGGTTAATTTTTGGTTCATTGCCATGTCACTTGATGCAGGACCATCATGATGTCAGCCACAAATTGCCATCAGTGCCTTAACCGTCTGCAGACATTGGTGGACTACATCTTGTATAACAGGAAGCATACATCACAGGCTCCTGGTACTACCTTTGTGTGTTTTAATACATCACAAGTTGGTAGATCAAAGGTCAATGGTCCAAGGAATTGAGTGAAAATAGAAAGAAGCGAGTAGACCTTGGTGCCTGGGAGGAAATGCAACCATATGTCCCAAGGTTAGCAAATTAATATATAGATAGGAACAATTCTACACCATCTTTGTATGTTGTGGTGAGTGCCACTAAAACGTAATAAGTATGTGTTGGTATAATAAATGTTTATTGTTTTGTTTCAGAACGAGTTAATAGGACATCGACAGCTCCCACCACTATCACTGGTCAGTTTACTCTGATGTTCTTATCTCATATTTAGTCATTGGTTATTATTGTTTATGGCTGTAACTTAAAAGACATGTTTGCAAACCACAAACTCATCAATCTACAAGGTTGTATTATGGTTGGTTGATGTACCAACCAGTAAATCTGTGATTCAACACATCGATATACATGGGGTAATGATGTTGTCAGTGACCCCACTATGTCTGTCTTACCTTACCTTACTTTAAGTTACCTTACTATATCTTACCTTACCCTACACTACCCTACCCTACCCTAACTTACCATACCTTAGCTTACTTTACCTCTGTTCTTGAGTTTAGGTCTCGTGTACTTCAGCGCATCTTCTCCACTTTGTTCTTCCACGTTTCAACCCTAGTTGTTTTTCTTTCTCAACGGTTGTTTGCCAGATTGTGTTAAGGCGACCCACTTTCTGCTTCCCTTCTGACATCATTCCACTGTTCTGTTTGCAGTGCCAATGCATCCTGGGAAATGTCCAAAGCCTCCCGCCGTCTTTGGGACATGTCACGAGGAGTGTGACAATGATGATGGTTGTCCTTACCGGTCCAAGTGCTGCTCCAATGGCTGCGGACATCTCTGTTTGGATGCCATCTTTGACACAGGTCACATATGTTAACCACATTCTATTTCTGTAGTTGTGTTTGCATGTTTCAACTGCAAATGTCAGTTTTTAGAAAAGTTAAGATTCCTATACACGTACACGGCTTTCAGTTTGATGGTCACATATGTGTAAAATACATTATCAGAATCAGGATTCTGATAATGTATTTTATCTATATTTTATATGGAAGGAATATTCTAAGACCATGTGAGAGGGGCATGGTGACCTAGGGGCATGGTGGCCTAGGGGCATGGTGGCCTAGGGGCATGGTGGCCTAGGGGCATGGTGGCCAAGGAACATGGTGGCCTAGGGGCATGGTGGCCTAGGGGCATGGTGGCCTAGGGGGCATGGTGGCCTAGGGGTATGGTGGCCTAGGGGCATGGTGGCCAAGGATAATGGTGGCCTAGGGGCATGGTGGCCTAGGGGCGTGGTGGCCTAGGGGCGTGGTGGCCTAGGGGCGTGGTGGCCTAGGGGCTTGGTGGCTCAGGGGAATGGTGGCCAAGGGGCATGGTGGCCAAGGGGCATGGTGGCCTAGGGGCGTGGTGACCAAGGGGCGTGGTGGCCAAGGGGCGTGGTGGCCTAGGGGCGTGGTGGCCTAGGGGCGTGGTGGCCAAGGGGCGTGGTGGCCTAGGGGCGTGGTAGCCTAGGGGCATGGTGGCCTAGGGGCGTGGTGGCCTAGGGGCGTGGTGGCCTAGGGGCGTGGTGGCCTAAGGAACTGCACTGTCAATCTAGAAGATCATGGTTCAAATCCACCTCGAGCCATTTCAAAACTTGGATCATTTTGTTCACCCTACTTTGCCTCTCTTTCGGAAGATACACTAATAATTCCTTCTATCTGGTGTCGATGCCAGAAGTGATTGAGCCACAAGGATATGGAAAAACCTCTTTCGTAGACTCACAGACCCAATAGTCTTGCCCTACAGAAACCCACACCAGCGCAGCATTATAGCTGCTGCCAAGACACATAATGGAGTGTCATGAATGCATTGTCAAAGGCAGACTGGCCTATATAAGACCCTTTTACCACCCCCGAAAGTAATTATATGAGATATCACAAAGTCATCAGCAAGGTCACCTACATTTTTTTTTCAAGCAACAGCTGTTTAGGTGTGGCATTACACTATACCTATTCCATGACCTGCTCATGTGTCTTCACACATGAAATCACACAAGGCTTTAAATTAACTATTGATTTGTTTATTTACATATAAATTGGAAGTACTGTAAAGGCAGCATCATTACATACAATGAGCTGATGCCATCACATGCAACCAGATCGACTGTAACGTGTCATGTCAACTGTTCATCGCCCCTATGCATCGTGGAACTCACTTGAACTAGAAATGGGCCTGTTTTAAAGTGATGTTGTGTGCGATATGAAATGGCCTTGCCTTGCCATATTGCAACAACTATATTGCCTCATGGAAATCCAGTGTAATGGGCTGAGAACAATCCCATGTCAGAAGTAGGCCTTCATGTACATTGACCTGTCCTTTTAATTTGATGAACCCAATTATGCCACATGTCTAAACTAGTAGAGTTATAGTTGTGTTTTTCTTGTTTTATGTGTTTCTGCAAATAAATCATAAGTTATATTAATCTTTATAAAAAATTTAATAAATTGTTTTTAATCATAAATAAGTTATATTAATCTTTATTAAAAATTTAATAAATTGTTTTTAATCATAAATGTATTATTAGCAAAAATAAACTACATTAGAAGCAGTGCCTACACCGTAGTTCTGGCATGGGTGTAGTATCAGCCCATTACACCAATTTAAGTAAAAATCAGTGTAAAATATTCCAGTTCATTAAGTTTTTGTTATTTTGACCGTTTCAGTGCCACAGAGCCGATTCTGCTTATTACAGGTTTTACCAAGAAATGCCACGCGGCCGATTGCACCGATTTAATTTTTGCAATGTCTGCTGGCATTGGCTGGTGTCCATGACACCATTTCAAATTGACCAATGAGATTAAACATAACAAAAAGGAGGTGTTCGGCTGCTGGTTTTACAGTTATGCTTAGATTTGCATGAGTTTGATGGCGAAAATAAATCGGATGTGGTAACCAAAAAACAAAATATTGTATGTTTACCATACAAAAACCATCGGATGAGTCTAAGCACATATTAATGAAAGTAAGTATTGTTGTGTCATCTGACTATTACATTTTTCGAACAAAATAGAAAATTATCCGTCCTTTCAGGAAATGGATATTTTATTTGGTGATATTTAAACACTAAGCGTATAAAAAGACAAGTTTAAAATGATGTGGAAATTTCAAAAAATGGCTTGTGCACTTCTTGTATGTTAGTGCAATTTTGGCTGGCACTGAAACGGTTAATTTTTGGTTCATTGCCATGTCACTTGATGCAGGACCATCATGATGTCAGCCACAAATTGCCATCAGTGCCTTAACCGTCTGCAGACATTGGTGGACTACATCTTGTATAACAGGAAGCATACATCACAGGCTCCTGGTACTACCTTTGTGTGTTTTAATACATCACCAGTTGGTAGATCAAAGGTCAATGGTCCAAGGAATTGAGTGAAAATAGAAAGAAGCGAGTAGACCTTGGTGCCTGGGAGGAAATGCAACCATATGTCCCAAGGTTAGCAAATTAATATATAGATAGGAACAATTCTACACCATCTTTGTATGTTGTGGTGAGTGCCACTAAAACGTAATAAGTATGTGTTGGTATAATAAATGTTTATTGTTTTGTTTCAGAACGAGTTAATAGGACATCGACAGCTCCCACCACTATCACTGGTCAGTTTACTCTGATGTTCTTATCTCATATTTAGTCATTGGTTATTATTGTTTATGGCTGTAACTTAAAAGACATGTTTGCAAACCACAAACTCATCAATCTACAAGGTTGTATTATGGTTGGTTGATGTACCAACCAGTAAATCTGTGATTCAACACATCGATATACATGGGGTAATGATGTTGTCAGTGACCCCACTATGTCTGTCTTACCTTACCTTACTTTAAGTTACCTTACTATATCTTACCTTACCCTACACTACCCTACCCTACCCTAACTTACCATACCTTAGCTTACTTTACCTCTGTTCTTGAGTTTAGGTCTCGTGTACTTCAGCGCATCTTCTCCACTTTGTTCTTCCACGTTTCAACCCTAGTTGTTTTTCTTTCTCAACGGTTGTTTGCCAGATTGTGTTAAGGCGACCCACTTTCTGCTTCCCTTCTGACATCATTCCACTGTTCTGTTTGCAGTGCCAATGCATCCTGGGAAATGTCCAAAGCCTCCCGCCGTCTTTGGGACATGTCACGAGGAGTGTGACAATGATGATGGTTGTCCTTACCGGTCCAAGTGCTGCTCCAATGGCTGCGGACATCTCTGTTTGGATGCCATCTTTGACACAGGTCACATATGTTAACCACATTCTATTTCTGTAGTTGTGTTTGCATGTTTCAACTGCAAATGTCAGTTTTTAGAAAAGTTAAGATTCCTATACACGTACACGGCTTTCAGTTTGATGGTCACATATGTGTAAAATACATTATCAGAATCAGGATTCTGATAATGTATTTTATCTATATTTTATATGGAAGGAATATTCTAAGACCATGTGAGAGGGGCATGGTGACCTAGGGGCATGGTGGCCTAGGGGCATGGTGGCCTAGGGGCATGGTGGCCTAGGGGCATGGTGGCCAAGGAACATGGTGGCCTAGGGGCATGGTGGCCTAGGGGCATGGTGGCCTAGGGGGCATGGTGGCCTAGGGGTATGGTGGCCTAGGGGCATGGTGGCCAAGGATAATGGTGGCCTAGGGGCATGGTGGCCTAGGGGCGTGGTGGCCTAGGGGCGTGGTGGCCTAGGGGCGTGGTGGCCTAGGGGCTTGGTGGCTCAGGGGAATGGTGGCCAAGGGGCATGGTGGCCAAGGGGCATGGTGGCCAAGGGGCATGGTGGCCTAGGGGCGTGGTGACCAAGGGGCGTGGTGGCCAAGGGGCGTGGTGGCCTAGGGGCGTGGTGGCCTAGGGGCGTGGTGGCCAAGGGGCGTGGTGGCCTAGGGGCGTGGTAGCCTAGGGGCATGGTGGCCTAGGGGCGTGGTGGCCTAGGGGCGTGGTGGCCTAGGGGCGTGGTGGCCTAAGGAACTGCACTGTCAATCTAGAAGATCATGGTTCAAATCCACCTCGAGCCATTTCAAAACTTGGATCATTTTGTTCACCCTACTTTGCCTCTCTTTCGGAAGATACACTAATAATTCCTTCTATCTGGTGTCGATGCCAGAAGTGATTGAGCCACAAGGATATGGAAAAACCTCTTTCGTAGACTCACAGACCCAATAGTCTTGCCCTACAGAAACCCACACCAGCGCAGCATTATAGCTGCTGCCAAGACACATAATGGAGTGTCATGAATGCATTGTCAAAGGCAGACTGGCCTATATAAGACCCTTTTACCACCCCCGAAAGTAATTATATGAGATATCACAAAGTCATCAGCAAGGTCACCTACATTTTTTTTTCAAGCAACAGCTGTTTAGGTGTGGCATTACACTATACCTATTCCATGACCTGCTCATGTGTCTTCACACATGAAATCACACAAGGCTTTAAATTAACTATTGATTTGTTTATTTACATATAAATTGGAAGTACTGTAAAGGCAGCATCATTACATACAATGAGCTGATGCCATCACATGCAACCAGATCGACTGTAACGTGTCATGTCAACTGTTCATCGCCCCTATGCATCGTGGAACTCACTTGAACTAGAAATGGGCCTGTTTTAAAGTGATGTTGTGTGCGATATGAAATGGCCTTGCCTTGCCATATTGCAACAACTATATTGCCTCATGGAAATCCAGTGTAATGGGCTGAGAACAATCCCATGTCAGAAGTAGGCCTTCATGTACATTGACCTGTCCTTTTAATTTGATGAACCCAATTATGCCACATGTCTAAACTAGTAGAGTTATAGTTGTGTTTTTCTTGTTTTATGTGTTTCTGCAAATAAATCATAAGTTATATTAATCTTTATAAAAAATTTAATAAATTGTTTTTAATCATAAATAAGTTATATTAATCTTTATTAAAAATTTAATAAATTGTTTTTAATCATAAATGTATTATTAGCAAAAATAAACTACATTAGAAGCAGTGCCTACACCGTAGTTCTGGCATGGGTGTAGTATCAGCCCATTACACCAATTTAAGTAAAAATCAGTGTAAAATATTCCAGTTCATTAAGTTTTTGTTATTTTGACCGTTTCAGTGCCACAGAGCCGATTCTGCTTATTACAGGTTTTACCAAGAAATGCCACGCGGCCGATTGCACCGATTTAATTTTTGCAATGTCTGCTGGCATTGGCTGGTGTCCATGACACCATTTCAAATTGACCAATGAGATTAAACATAACAAAAAGGAGGTGTTCGGCTGCTGGTTTTACAGTTATGCTTAGATTTGCATGAGTTTGATGGCGAAAATAAATCGGATGTGGTAACCAAAAAACAAAATATTGTATGTTTACCATACAAAAACCATCGGATGAGTCTAAGCACATATTAATGAAAGTAAGTATTGTTGTGTCATCTGACTATTACATTTTTCGAACAAAATAGAAAATTATCCGTCCTTTCAGGAAATGGATATTTTATTTGGTGATATTTAAACACTAAGCGTATAAAAAGACAAGTTTAAAATGATGTGGAAATTTCAAAAAATGGCTTGTGCACTTCTTGTATGTTAGTGCAATTTTGGCTGGCACTGAAACGGTTAATTTTTGGTTCATTGCCATGTCACTTGATGCAGGACCATCATGATGTCAGCCACAAATTGCCATCAGTGCCTTAACCGTCTGCAGACATTGGTGGACTACATCTTGTATAACAGGAAGCATACATCACAGGCTCCTGGTACTACCTTTGTGTGTTTTAATACATCACCAGTTGGTAGATCAAAGGTCAATGGTCCAAGGAATTGAGTGAAAATAGAAAGAAGCGAGTAGACCTTGGTGCCTGGGAGGAAATGCAACCATATGCCCCAAGGTTAGCAAATTAATATATAGATAGGAACAATTCTACACCATCTTTGTATGTTGTGGTGAGTGCCACTAAAACGTAATAAGTATGTGTTGGTATAATAAATGTTTATTGTTTTGTTTCAGAACGAGTTAATAGGACATCGACAGCTCCCACCACTATCACTGGTCAGTTTACTCTGATGTTCTTATCTCATATTTAGTCATTGGTTATTATTGTTTATGGCTGTAACTTAAAAGACATGTTTGCAAACCACAAACTCATCAATCTACAAGGTTGTATTATGGTTGGTTGATGTACCAACCAGTAAATCTGTGATTCAACACATCGATATACATGGGGTAATGATGTTGTCAGTGACCCCACTATGTCTGTCTTACCTTACCTTACTTTAAGTTACCTTACTATATCTTACCTTACCCTACACTACCCTACCCTACCCTAACTTACCATACCTTAGCTTACTTTACCTCTGTTCTTGAGTTTAGGTCTCGTGTACTTCAGCGCATCTTCTCCACTTTGTTCTTCCACGTTTCAACCCTAGTTGTTTTTCTTTCTCAACGGTTGTTTGCCAGATTGTGTTAAGGCGACCCACTTTCTGCTTCCCTTCTGACATCATTCCACTGTTCTGTTTGCAGTGCCAATGCATCCTGGGAAATGTCCAAAGCCTCCCGCCGTCTTTGGGACATGTCACGAGGAGTGTGACAATGATGATGGTTGTCCTTACCGGTCCAAGTGCTGCTCCAATGGCTGCGGACATCTCTGTTTGGATGCCATCTTTGACACAGGTCACATATGTTAACCACATTCTATTTCTGTAGTTGTGTTTGCATGTTTCAACTGCAAATGTCAGTTTTTAGAAAAGTTAAGATTCCTATACACGTACACGGCTTTCAGTTTGATGGTCACATATGTGTAAAATACATTAACAGAATCAGGATTCTGATAATGTATTTTATCTATATTTTATATGGAAGGAATATTCTAAGACCATGTGAGAGGGGCATGGTGACCTAGGGGCATGGTGGCCTAGGGGCATGGTGGCCTAGGGGCATGGTGGCCAAGGAACATGGTGGCCTAGGGGCATGGTGGCCTAGGGGCATGGTGGCCTAGGGGGCATGGTGGCCTAGGGGTATGGTGGCCTAGGGGCATGGTGGCCTAGGGGCATGGTGGCCAAGGATAATGGTGGCCTAGGGGCATGGTGGCCTAGGGGCGTGGTGGCCTAGGGGCGTGGTGGCCTAGGGGCATGGTGGCTCAGGGGAATGGTGGCCAAGGGGCATGGTGGCCAAGGGGCATGGTGGCCAAGGGGCATGGTGGCCTAGGGGCGTGGTGACCAAGGGGCGTGGTGGCCAAGGGGCGTGGTGGCCTAGGGGCGTGGTGGCCTAGGGGCGTGGTGGCCAAGGGGCGTGGTGGCCTAGGGGCGTGGTAGCCTAGGGGCATGGTGGCCTAGGGGCGTGGTGGCCTAGGGGCGTGGTGGCCTAGGGGCGTGGTGGCCTAGGGGCGTGGTGGCCTAAGGAACTGCACTGTCAATCTAGAAGATCATGGTTCAAATCCACCTCGAGCCATTTCAAAACTTGGATCATTTTGTTCACCCTACTTTGCCTCTCTTTCGGAAGATACACTAATAATTCCTTCTATCTGGTGTCGATGCCAGAAGTGATTGAGCCACAAGGATATGGAAAAACCTCTTTCGTAGACTCACAGACCCAATAGTCTTGCCCTACAGAAACCCACACCAGCGCAGCATTATAGCTGCTGCCAAGACACATAATGGAGTGTCATGAATGCATTGTCAAAGGCAGACTGGCCTATATAAGACCCTTTTACCACCCCCGAAAGTAATTATATGAGATATCACAAAGTCATCAGCAAGGTCACCTACATTTTTTTTTCAAGCAACAGCTGTTTAGGTGTGGCATTACACTATACCTATTCCATGACCTGCTCATGTGTCTTCACACATGAAATCACACAAGGCTTTAAATTAACTATTGATTTGTTTATTTACATATAAATTGGAAGTACTGTAAAGGCAGCATCATTACATACAATGAGCTGATGCCATCACATGCAACCAGATCGACTGTAACGTGTCATGTCAACTGTTCATCGCCCCTATGCATCGTGGAACTCACTTGAACTAGAAATGGGCCTGTTTTAAAGTGATGTTGTGTGCGATATGAAATGGCCTTGCCTTGCCATATTGCAACAACTATATTGCCTCATGGAAATCCAGTGTAATGGGCTGAGAACAATCCCATGTCAGAAGTAGGCCTTCATGTACATTGACCTGTCCTTTTAATTTGATGAACCCAATTATGCCACATGTCTAAACTAGTAGAGTTATAGTTGTGTTTTTCTTGTTTTATGTGTTTCTGCAAATAAATCATAAGTTATATTAATCTTTATTAAAAATTTAATAAATTGTTTTTAATCATAAATGTATTATTAGCAAAAATAAACTACATTAGAAGCAGTGCCTACACCGTAGTTCTGGCATGGGTGTAGTATCAGCCCATTACACCAGTTTAAGTAAAAATCAGTGTAAAATATTCCAGTTCATTAAGTTTTGGTTATTTTGACCGTTTCAGTGCCACAGAGCCAATTCTGCTTATTACAGGTTTTACCAAGAAATGCCACGCGGCCGATTGCACCGATTAAATTTTTGCAATGTCTGCTGGCATTGGCTGGTGTCCATGACACCATTTCAAATTGACCAATGAGATTAAACATAACAAAAAGGAGGTGTTCGGCTGCTGGTTTTACAGTTATGCTTAGATTTGCATGAGTTTGATGGCGAAAATAAATCGGATGTGGTAACCAAAAAACAAAATATTGTATGTTTACCATACAAAAACCATCGGATGAGTCTAAGCACATATTAATGAAAGTAAGTATTGTTGTGTCATCTGACTATTACATTTTTCGAACAAAATAGAAAATTATCCGTCCTTTCAGGAAATGGATATTTTATTTGGTGATATTTAAACACTAAGCGTATAAAAAGACAAGTTTAAAATGATGTGGAAATTTCAAAAAATGGCTTGTGCACTTCTTGTATGTTAGTGCAATTTTGGCTGGCACTGAAACGGTTAATTTTTGGTTCATTGCCATGTCACTTGATGCAGGACCATCATGATGTCAGCCACAAATTGCCATCAGTGCCTTAACCGTCTGCAGACATTGGTGGACTACATCTTGTATAACAGGAAGCATACATCACAGGCTCCTGGTACTACCTTTGTGTGTTTTAATACATCACAAGTTGGTAGATCAAAGGTCAATGGTCCAAGGAATTGAGTGAAAATAGAAAGAAGCGAGTAGACCTTGGTGCCTGGGAGGAAATGCAACCATATGTCCCAAGGTTAGCAAATTAATATATAGATAGGAACAATTCTACACCATCTTTGTATGTTGTGGTGAGTGCCACTAAAACGTAATAAGTATGTGTTGGTATAATAAATGTTTATTGTTTTGTTTCAGAACGAGTTAATAGGACATCGACAGCTCCCACCACTATCACTGGTCAGTTTACTCTGATGTTCTTATCTCATATTTAGTCATTGGTTATTATTGTTTATGGCTGTAACTTAAAAGACATGTTTGCAAACCACAAACTCATCAATCTACAAGGTTGTATTATGGTTGGTTGATGTACCAACCAGTAAATCTGTGATTCAACACATCGATATACATGGGGTAATGATGTTGTCAGTGACCCCACTATGTCTGTCTTACCTTACCTTACTTTAAGTTACCTTACTATATCTTACCTTACCCTACACTACCCTACCCTACCCTAACTTACCATACCTTAGCTTACTTTACCTCTGTTCTTGAGTTTAGGTCTCGTGTACTTCAGCGCATCTTCTCCACTTTGTTCTTCCACGTTTCAACCCTAGTTGTTTTTCTTTCTCAACGGTTGTTTG
This sequence comes from Escarpia spicata, assembly GCA_963995525.1. NCBI lineage: Eukaryota > Metazoa > Annelida > Polychaeta > Sabellida > Siboglinidae > Escarpia > Escarpia spicata. The sequence continues at coordinate 9,554,067 of OZ023215.1, read as the reverse complement.
CCAGATTGTGTTAAGGCGACCCACTTTCTGCTTCCCTTCTGACATCATTCCACTGTTCTGTTTGCAGTGCCAATGCATCCTGGGAAATGTCCAAAGCCTCCCGCCGTCTTTGGGACATGTCACGAGGAGTGTGACAATGATGATGGTTGTCCTTACCGGTCCAAGTGCTGCTCCAATGGCTGCGGACATCTCTGTTTGGATGCCATCTTTGACACAGGTCACATATGTTAACCACATTCTATTTCTGTAGTTGTGTTTGCATGTTTCAACTGCAAATGTCAGTTTTTAGAAAAGTTAAGATTCCTATACACGTACACGGCTTTCAGTTTGATGGTCACATATGTGTAAAATACATTAACAGAATCAGGATTCTGATAATGTATTTTATCTATATTTTATATGGAAGGAATATTCTAAGACCATGTGAGAGGGGCATGGTGACCTAGGGGCATGGTGGCCTAGGGGCATGGTGGCCTAGGGGCATGGTGGCCTAGGGGCATGGTGGCCAAGGAACATGGTGGCCTAGGGGCATGGTGGCCTAGGGGCATGGTGGCCTAGGGGGCATGGTGGCCTAGGGGTATGGTGGCCTAGGGGCATGGTGGCCAAGGATAATGGTGGCCTAGGGGCATGGTGGCCTAGGGGCGTGGTGGCCTAGGGGCGTGGTGGCCTAGGGGCGTGGTGGCCTAGGGGCTTGGTGGCTCAGGGGAATGGTGGCCAAGGGGCATGGTGGCCAAGGGGCATGGTGGCCAAGGGGCATGGTGGCCTAGGGGCGTGGTGACCAAGGGGCGTGGTGGCCAAGGGGCGTGGTGGCCTAGGGGCGTGGTGGCCTAGGGGCGTGGTGGCCAAGGGGCGTGGTGGCCTAGGGGCGTGGTAGCCTAGGGGCATGGTGGCCTAGGGGCGTGGTGGCCTAGGGGCGTGGTGGCCTAGGGGCGTGGTGGCCTAAGGAACTGCACTGTCAATCTAGAAGATCATGGTTCAAATCCACCTCGAGCCATTTCAAAACTTGGATCATTTTGTTCACCCTACTTTGCCTCTCTTTCGGAAGATACACTAATAATTCCTTCTATCTGGTGTCGATGCCAGAAGTGATTGAGCCACAAGGATATGGAAAAACCTCTTTCGTAGACTCACAGACCCAATAGTCTTGCCCTACAGAAACCCACACCAGCGCAGCATTATAGCTGCTGCCAAGACACATAATGGAGTGTCATGAATGCATTGTCAAAGGCAGACTGGCCTATATAAGACCCTTTTACCACCCCCGAAAGTAATTATATGAGATATCACAAAGTCATCAGCAAGGTCACCTACATTTTTTTTTCAAGCAACAGCTGTTTAGGTGTGGCATTACACTATACCTATTCCATGACCTGCTCATGTGTCTTCACACATGAAATCACACAAGGCTTTAAATTAACTATTGATTTGTTTATTTACATATAAATTGGAAGTACTGTAAAGGCAGCATCATTACATACAATGAGCTGATGCCATCACATGCAACCAGATCGACTGTAACGTGTCATGTCAACTGTTCATCGCCCCTATGCATCGTGGAACTCACTTGAACTAGAAATGGGCCTGTTTTAAAGTGATGTTGTGTGCGATATGAAATGGCCTTGCCTTGCCATATTGCAACAACTATATTGCCTCATGGAAATCCAGTGTAATGGGCTGAGAACAATCCCATGTCAGAAGTAGGCCTTCATGTACATTGACCTGTCCTTTTAATTTGATGAACCCAATTATGCCACATGTCTAAACTAGTAGAGTTATAGTTGTGTTTTTCTTGTTTTATGTGTTTCTGCAAATAAATCATAAGTTATATTAATCTTTATAAAAAATTTAATAAATTGTTTTTAATCATAAATAAGTTATATTAATCTTTATTAAAAATTTAATAAATTGTTTTTAATCATAAATGTATTATTAGCAAAAATAAACTACATTAGAAGCAGTGCCTACACCGTAGTTCTGGCATGGGTGTAGTATCAGCCCATTACACCAATTTAAGTAAAAATCAGTGTAAAATATTCCAGTTCATTAAGTTTTTGTTATTTTGACCGTTTCAGTGCCACAGAGCCGATTCTGCTTATTACAGGTTTTACCAAGAAATGCCACGCGGCCGATTGCACCGATTTAATTTTTGCAATGTCTGCTGGCATTGGCTGGTGTCCATGACACCATTTCAAATTGACCAATGAGATTAAACATAACAAAAAGGAGGTGTTCGGCTGCTGGTTTTACAGTTATGCTTAGATTTGCATGAGTTTGATGGCGAAAATAAATCGGATGTGGTAACCAAAAAACAAAATATTGTATGTTTACCATACAAAAACCATCGGATGAGTCTAAGCACATATTAATGAAAGTAAGTATTGTTGTGTCATCTGACTATTACATTTTTCGAACAAAATAGAAAATTATCCGTCCTTTCAGGAAATGGATATTTTATTTGGTGATATTTAAACACTAAGCGTATAAAAAGACAAGTTTAAAATGATGTGGAAATTTCAAAAAATGGCTTGTGCACTTCTTGTATGTTAGTGCAATTTTGGCTGGCACTGAAACGGTTAATTTTTGGTTCATTGCCATGTCACTTGATGCAGGACCATCATGATGTCAGCCACAAATTGCCATCAGTGCCTTAACCGTCTGCAGACATTGGTGGACTACATCTTGTATAACAGGAAGCATACATCACAGGCTCCTGGTACTACCTTTGTGTGTTTTAATACATCACCAGTTGGTAGATCAAAGGTCAATGGTCCAAGGAATTGAGTGAAAATAGAAAGAAGCGAGTAGACCTTGGTGCCTGGGAGGAAATGCAACCATATGCCCCAAGGTTAGCAAATTAATATATAGATAGGAACAATTCTACACCATCTTTGTATGTTGTGGTGAGTGCCACTAAAACGTAATAAGTATGTGTTGGTATAATAAATGTTTATTGTTTTGTTTCAGAACGAGTTAATAGGACATCGACAGCTCCCACCACTATCACTGGTCAGTTTACTCTGATGTTCTTATCTCATATTTAGTCATTGGTTATTATTGTTTATGGCTGTAACTTAAAAGACATGTTTGCAAACCACAAACTCATCAATCTACAAGGTTGTATTATGGTTGGTTGATGTACCAACCAGTAAATCTGTGATTCAACACATCGATATACATGGGGTAATGATGTTGTCAGTGACCCCACTATGTCTGTCTTACCTTACCTTACTTTAAGTTACCTTACTATATCTTACCTTACCCTACACTACCCTACCCTACCCTAACTTACCATACCTTAGCTTACTTTACCTCTGTTCTTGAGTTTAGGTCTCGTGTACTTCAGCGCATCTTCTCCACTTTGTTCTTCCACGTTTCAACCCTAGTTGTTTTTCTTTCTCAACGGTTGTTTGCCAGATTGTGTTAAGGCGACCCACTTTCTGCTTCCCTTCTGACATCATTCCACTGTTCTGTTTGCAGTGCCAATGCATCCTGGGAAATGTCCAAAGCCTCCCGCCGTCTTTGGGACATGTCACGAGGAGTGTGACAATGATGATGGTTGTCCTTACCGGTCCAAGTGCTGCTCCAATGGCTGCGGACATCTCTGTTTGGATGCCATCTTTGACACAGGTCACATATGTTAACCACATTCTATTTCTGTAGTTGTGTTTGCATGTTTCAACTGCAAATGTCAGTTTTTAGAAAAGTTAAGATTCCTATACACGTACACGGCTTTCAGTTTGATGGTCACATATGTGTAAAATACATTAACAGAATCAGGATTCTGATAATGTATTTTATCTATATTTTATATGGAAGGAATATTCTAAGACCATGTGAGAGGGGCATGGTGACCTAGGGGCATGGTGGCCTAGGGGCATGGTGGCCTAGGGGCATGGTGGCCAAGGAACATGGTGGCCTAGGGGCATGGTGGCCTAGGGGCATGGTGGCCTAGGGGGCATGGTGGCCTAGGGGTATGGTGGCCTAGGGGCATGGTGGCCTAGGGGCATGGTGGCCAAGGATAATGGTGGCCTAGGGGCATGGTGGCCTAGGGGCGTGGTGGCCTAGGGGCGTGGTGGCCTAGGGGCGTGGTGGCCTAGGGGCATGGTGGCTCAGGGGAATGGTGGCCAAGGGGCATGGTGGCCAAGGGGCATGGTGGCCAAGGGGCATGGTGGCCTAGGGGCGTGGTGACCAAGGGGCGTGGTGGCCAAGGGGCGTGGTGGCCTAGGGGCGTGGTGGCCTAGGGGCGTGGTGGCCAAGGGGCGTGGTGGCCTAGGGGCGTGGTAGCCTAGGGGCATGGTGGCCTAGGGGCGTGGTGGCCTAGGGGCGTGGTGGCCTAGGGGCGTGGTGGCCTAAGGAACTGCACTGTCAATCTAGAAGATCATGGTTCAAATCCACCTCGAGCCATTTCAAAACTTGGATCATTTTGTTCACCCTACTTTGCCTCTCTTTCGGAAGATACACTAATAATTCCTTCTATCTGGTGTCGATGCCAGAAGTGATTGAGCCACAAGGATATGGAAAAACCTCTTTCGTAGACTCACAGACCCAATAGTCTTGCCCTACAGAAACCCACACCAGCGCAGCATTATAGCTGCTGCCAAGACACATAATGGAGTGTCATGAATGCATTGTCAAAGGCAGACTGGCCTATATAAGACCCTTTTACCACCCCCGAAAGTAATTATATGAGATATCACAAAGTCATCAGCAAGGTCACCTACATTTTTTTTTCAAGCAACAGCTGTTTAGGTGTGGCATTACACTATACCTATTCCATGACCTGCTCATGTGTCTTCACACATGAAATCACACAAGGCTTTAAATTAACTATTGATTTGTTTATTTACATATAAATTGGAAGTACTGTAAAGGCAGCATCATTACATACAATGAGCTGATGCCATCACATGCAACCAGATCGACTGTAACGTGTCATGTCAACTGTTCATCGCCCCTATGCATCGTGGAACTCACTTGAACTAGAAATGGGCCTGTTTTAAAGTGATGTTGTGTGCGATATGAAATGGCCTTGCCTTGCCATATTGCAACAACTATATTGCCTCATGGAAATCCAGTGTAATGGGCTGAGAACAATCCCATGTCAGAAGTAGGCCTTCATGTACATTGACCTGTCCTTTTAATTTGATGAACCCAATTATGCCACATGTCTAAACTAGTAGAGTTATAGTTGTGTTTTTCTTGTTTTATGTGTTTCTGCAAATAAATCATAAGTTTATTAATCTTTATTAAAAATTTAATAAATTGTTTTTAATCATAAATGTATTATTAGCAAAAATAAACTACATTAGAAGCAGTGCCTACACCGTAGTTCTGGCATGGGTGTAGTATCAGCCCATTACACCAGTTTAAGTAAAAATCAGTGTAAAATATTCCAGTTCATTAAGTTTTGGTTATTTTGACCGTTTCAGTGCCACAGAGCCAATTCTGCTTATTACAGGTTTTACCAAGAAATGCCACGCGGCCGATTGCACCGATTAAATTTTTGCAATGTCTGCTGGCATTGGCTGGTGTCCATGACACCATTTCAAATTGACCAATGAGATTAAACATAACAAAAAGGAGGTGTTCGGCTGCTGGTTTTACAGTTATGCTTAGATTTGCATGAGTTTGATGGCGAAAATAAATCGGATGTGGTAACCAAAAAACAAAATATTGTATGTTTACCATACAAAAACCATCGGATGAGTCTAAGCACATATTAATGAAAGTAAGTATTGTTGTGTCATCTGACTATTACATTTTTCGAACAAAATAGAAAATTATCCGTCCTTTCAGGAAATGGATATTTTATTTGGTGATATTTAAACACTAAGCGTATAAAAATACAAGTTTAGAATGATGTGGAAATTTCAAAAAATGGCTTGTGCACTTCTTGTATGTTAGTGCAATTTTGGCTGGCACTGAAACGGTTAATTTTTGGTTCATTGCCATGTCACTTGATGCAGGACCATCATGATGTCAGCCACAAATTGCCATCAGTGCCTTAACCGTCTGCAGACATTGGTGGACTACATCTTGTATAACAGGAAGCATACATCACAGGCTCCTGGTACTACCTTTGTGTGTTTTAATACATCACAAGTTGGTAGATCAAAGGTCAATGGTCCAAGGAATTGAGTGAAAATAGAAAGAAGCGAGTAGACCTTGGTGCCTGGGAGGAAATGCAACCATATGTCCCAAGGTTAGCAAATTAATATATAGATAGGAACAATTCTACACCATCTTTGTATGTTGTGGTGAGTGCCACTAAAACGTAATAAGTATGTGTTGGTATAATAAATGTTTATTGTTTTGTTTCAGAACGAGTTAATAGGACATCGACAGCTCCCACCACTATCACTGGTCAGTTTACTCTGATGTTCTTATCTCATATTTAGTCATTGGTTATTATTGTTTATGGCTGTAACTTAAAAGACATGTTTGCAAACCACAAACTCATCAATCTACAAGGTTGTATTATGGTTGGTTGATGTACCAACCAGTAAATCTGTGATTCAACACATCGATATACATGGGGTAATGATGTTGTCAGTGACCCCACTATGTCTGTCTTACCTTACCTTACTTTAAGTTACCTTACTATATCTTACCTTACCCTACACTACCCTACCCTACCCTAACTTACCATACCTTAGCTTACTTTACCTCTGTTCTTGAGTTTAGGTCTCGTGTACTTCAGCGCATCTTCTCCACTTTGTTCTTCCACGTTTCAACCCTAGTTGTTTTTCTTTCTCAACGGTTGTTTGCCAGATTGTGTTAAGGCGACCCACTTTCTGCTTCCCTTCTGACATCATTCCACTGTTCTGTTTGCAGTGCCAATGCATCCTGGGAAATGTCCAAAGCCTCCCGCCGTCTTTGGGACATGTCACGAGGAGTGTGACAATGATGATGGTTGTCCTTACCGGTCCAAGTGCTGCTCCAATGGCTGCGGACATCTCTGTTTGGATGCCATCTTTGACACAGGTCACATATGTTAACCACATTCTATTTCTGTAGTTGTGTTTGCATGTTTCAACTGCAAATGTCAGTTTTTAGAAAAGTTAAGATTCCTATACACGTACACGGCTTTCAGTTTGATGGTCACATATGTGTAAAATACATTATCAGAATCAGGATTCTGATAATGTATTTTATCTATATTTTATATGGAAGGAATATTCTAAGACCATGTGAGAGGGGCATGGTGACCTAGGGGCATGGTGGCCTAGGGGCATGGTGGCCTAGGGGCATGGTGGCCTAGGGGCATGGTGGCCAAGGAACATGGTGGCCTAGGGGCATGGTGGCCTAGGGGCATGGTGGCCTAGGGGGCATGGTGGCCTAGGGGTATGGTGGCCTAGGGGCATGGTGGCCAAGGATAATGGTGGCCTAGGGGCATGGTGGCCTAGGGGCGTGGTGGCCTAGGGGCGTGGTGGCCTAGGGGCGTGGTGGCCTAGGGGCTTGGTGGCTCAGGGGAATGGTGGCCAAGGGGCATGGTGGCCAAGGGGCATGGTGGCCAAGGGGCATGGTGGCCTAGGGGCGTGGTGACCAAGGGGCGTGGTGGCCAAGGGGCGTGGTGGCCTAGGGGCGTGGTGGCCTAGGGGCGTGGTGGCCAAGGGGCGTGGTGGCCTAGGGGCGTGGTAGCCTAGGGGCATGGTGGCCTAGGGGCGTGGTGGCCTAGGGGCGTGGTGGCCTAGGGGCGTGGTGGCCTAAGGAACTGCACTGTCAATCTAGAAGATCATGGTTCAAATCCACCTCGAGCCATTTCAAAACTTGGATCATTTTGTTCACCCTACTTTGCCTCTCTTTCGGAAGATACACTAATAATTCCTTCTATCTGGTGTCGATGCCAGAAGTGATTGAGCCACAAGGATATGGAAAAACCTCTTTCGTAGACTCACAGACCCAATAGTCTTGCCCTACAGAAACCCACACCAGCGCAGCATTATAGCTGCTGCCAAGACACATAATGGAGTGTCATGAATGCATTGTCAAAGGCAGACTGGCCTATATAAGACCCTTTTACCACCCCCGAAAGTAATTATATGAGATATCACAAAGTCATCAGCAAGGTCACCTACATTTTTTTTTCAAGCAACAGCTGTTTAGGTGTGGCATTACACTATACCTATTCCATGACCTGCTCATGTGTCTTCACACATGAAATCACACAAGGCTTTAAATTAACTATTGATTTGTTTATTTACATATAAATTGGAAGTACTGTAAAGGCAGCATCATTACATACAATGAGCTGATGCCATCACATGCAACCAGATCGACTGTAACGTGTCATGTCAACTGTTCATCGCCCCTATGCATCGTGGAACTCACTTGAACTAGAAATGGGCCTGTTTTAAAGTGATGTTGTGTGCGATATGAAATGGCCTTGCCTTGCCATATTGCAACAACTATATTGCCTCATGGAAATCCAGTGTAATGGGCTGAGAACAATCCCATGTCAGAAGTAGGCCTTCATGTACATTGACCTGTCCTTTTAATTTGATGAACCCAATTATGCCACATGTCTAAACTAGTAGAGTTATAGTTGTGTTTTTCTTGTTTTATGTGTTTCTGCAAATAAATCATAAGTTATATTAATCTTTATTAAAAATTTAATAAATTGTTTTTAATCATAAATGTATTATTAGCAAAAATAAACTACATTAGAAGCAGTGCCTACACCGTAGTTCTGGCATGGGTGTAGTATCAGCCCATTACACCAGTTTAAGTAAAAATCAGTGTAAAATATTCCAGTTCATTAAGTTTTTGTTATTTTGACCGTTTCAGTGCCACAGAGCCAATTCTGCTTATTACAGGTTTTACCAAGAAATGCCACGCGGCCGATTGCACCGATTAAATTTTTGCAATGTCTGCTGGCATTGGCTGGTGTCCATGACACCATTTCAAATTGACCAATGAGATTAAACATAACAAAAAGGAGGTGTTCGGCTGCTGGTTTTACAGTTATGCTTAGATTTGCATGAGTTTGATGGCGAAAATAAATCGGATGTGGTAACCAAAAAACAAAATATTGTATGTTTACCATACAAAAACCATCGGATGAGTCTAAGCACATATTAATGAAAGTAAGTATTGTTGTGTCATCTGACTATTACATTTTTCGAACAAAATAGAAAATTATCCGTCCTTTCAGGAAATGGATATTTTATTTGGTGATATTTAAACACTAAGCGTATAAAAATACAAGTTTAGAATGATGTGGAAATTTCAAAAAATGGCTTGTGCACTTCTTGTATGTTAGTGCAATTTTGGCTGGCACTGAAACGGTTAATTTTTGGTTCATTGCCATGTCACTTGATGCAGGACCATCATGATGTCAGCCACAAATTGCCATCAGTGCCTTAACCGTCTGCAGACATTGGTGGACTACATCTTGTATAACAGGAAGCATACATCACAGGCTCCTGGTACTACCTTTGTGTGTTTTAATACATCACAAGTTGGTAGATCAAAGGTCAATGGTCCAAGGAATTGAGTGAAAATAGAAAGAAGCGAGTAGACCTTGGTGCCTGGGAGGAAATGCAACCATATGTCCCAAGGTTAGCAAATTAATATATAGATAGGAACAATTCTACACCATCTTTGTATGTTGTGGTGAGTGCCACTAAAACGTAATAAGTATGTGTTGGTATAATAAATGTTTATTGTTTTGTTTCAGAACGAGTTAATAGGACATCGACAGCTCCCACCACTATCACTGGTCAGTTTACTCTGATGTTCTTATCTCATATTTAGTCATTGGTTATTATTGTTTATGGCTGTAACTTAAAAGACATGTTTGCAAACCACAAACTCATCAATCTACAAGGTTGTATTATGGTTGGTTGATGTACCAACCAGTAAATCTGTGATTCAACACATCGATATACATGGGGTAATGATGTTGTCAGTGACCCCACTATGTCTGTCTTACCTTACCTTACTTTAAGTTACCTTACTATATCTTACCTTACCCTACACTACCCTACCCTACCCTAACTTACCATACCTTAGCTTACTTTACCTCTGTTCTTGAGTTTAGGTCTCGTGTACTTCAGCGCATCTTCTCCACTTTGTTCTTCCACGTTTCAACCCTAGTTGTTTTTCTTTCTCAACGGTTGTTTGCCAGATTGTGTTAAGGCGACCCACTTTCTGCTTCCCTTCTGACATCATTCCACTGTTCTGTTTGCAGTGCCAATGCATCCTGGGAAATGTCCAAAGCCTCCCGCCGTCTTTGGGACATGTCACGAGGAGTGTGACAATGATGATGGTTGTCCTTACCGGTCCAAGTGCTGCTCCAATGGCTGCGGACATCTCTGTTTGGATGCCATCTTTGACACAGGTCACATATGTTAACCACATTCTATTTCTGTAGTTGTGTTTGCATGTTTCAACTGCAAATGTCAGTTTTTAGAAAAGTTAAGATTCCTATACACGTACACGGCTTTCAGTTTGATGGTCACATATGTGTAAAATACATTATCAGAATCAGGATTCTGATAATGTATTTTATCTATATTTTATATGGAAGGAATATTCTAAGACCATGTGAGAGGGGCATGGTGACCTAGGGGCATGGTGGCCTAGGGGCATGGTGGCCTAGGGGCATGGTGGCCTAGGGGCATGGTGGCCAAGGAACATGGTGGCCTAGGGGCATGGTGGCCTAGGGGCATGGTGGCCTAGGGGGCATGGTGGCCTAGGGGTATGGTGGCCTAGGGGCATGGTGGCCAAGGATAATGGTGGCCTAGGGGCATGGTGGCCTAGGGGCGTGGTGGCCTAGGGGCGTGGTGGCCTAGGGGCGTGGTGGCCTAGGGGCTTGGTGGCTCAGGGGAATGGTGGCCAAGGGGCATGGTGGCCAAGGGGCATGGTGGCCAAGGGGCATGGTGGCCTAGGGGCGTGGTGACCAAGGGGCGTGGTGGCCAAGGGGCGTGGTGGCCTAGGGGCGTGGTGGCCTAGGGGCGTGGTGGCCAAGGGGCGTGGTGGCCTAGGGGCGTGGTAGCCTAGGGGCATGGTGGCCTAGGGGCGTGGTGGCCTAGGGGCGTGGTGGCCTAGGGGCGTGGTGGCCTAAGGAACTGCACTGTCAATCTAGAAGATCATGGTTCAAATCCACCTCGAGCCATTTCAAAACTTGGATCATTTTGTTCACCCTACTTTGCCTCTCTTTCGGAAGATACACTAATAATTCCTTCTATCTGGTGTCGATGCCAGAAGTGATTGAGCCACAAGGATATGGAAAAACCTCTTTCGTAGACTCACAGACCCAATAGTCTTGCCCTACAGAAACCCACACCAGCGCAGCATTATAGCTGCTGCCAAGACACATAATGGAGTGTCATGAATGCATTGTCAAAGGCAGACTGGCCTATATAAGACCCTTTTACCACCCCCGAAAGTAATTATATGAGATATCACAAAGTCATCAGCAAGGTCACCTACATTTTTTTTTCAAGCAACAGCTGTTTAGGTGTGGCATTACACTATACCTATTCCATGACCTGCTCATGTGTCTTCACACATGAAATCACACAAGGCTTTAAATTAACTATTGATTTGTTTATTTACATATAAATTGGAAGTACTGTAAAGGCAGCATCATTACATACAATGAGCTGATGCCATCACATGCAACCAGATCGACTGTAACGTGTCATGTCAACTGTTCATCGCCCCTATGCATCGTGGAACTCACTTGAACTAGAAATGGGCCTGTTTTAAAGTGATGTTGTGTGCGATATGAAATGGCCTTGCCTTGCCATATTGCAACAACTATATTGCCTCATGGAAATCCAGTGTAATGGGCTGAGAACAATCCCATGTCAGAAGTAGGCCTTCATGTACATTGACCTGTCCTTTTAATTTGATGAACCCAATTATGCCACATGTCTAAACTAGTAGAGTTATAGTTGTGTTTTTCTTGTTTTATGTGTTTCTGCAAATAAATCATAAGTTATATTAATCTTTATAAAAAATTTAATAAATTGTTTTTAATCATAAATAAGTTATATTAATCTTTATTAAAAATTTAATAAATTGTTTTTAATCATAAATGTATTATTAGCAAAAATAAACTACATTAGAAGCAGTGCCTACACCGTAGTTCTGGCATGGGTGTAGTATCAGCCCATTACACCAATTTAAGTAAAAATCAGTGTAAAATATTCCAGTTCATTAAGTTTTTGTTATTTTGACCGTTTCAGTGCCACAGAGCCGATTCTGCTTATTACAGGTTTTACCAAGAAATGCCACGCGGCCGATTGCACCGATTTAATTTTTGCAATGTCTGCTGGCATTGGCTGGTGTCCATGACACCATTTCAAATTGACCAATGAGATTAAACATAACAAAAAGGAGGTGTTCGGCTGCTGGTTTTACAGTTATGCTTAGATTTGCATGAGTTTGATGGCGAAAATAAATCGGATGTGGTAACCAAAAAACAAAATATTGTATGTTTACCATACAAAAACCATCGGATGAGTCTAAGCACATATTAATGAAAGTAAGTATTGTTGTGTCATCTGACTATTACATTTTTCGAACAAAATAGAAAATTATCCGTCCTTTCAGGAAATGGATATTTTATTTGGTGATATTTAAACACTAAGCGTATAAAAAGACAAGTTTAAAATGATGTGGAAATTTCAAAAAATGGCTTGTGCACTTCTTGTATGTTAGTGCAATTTTGGCTGGCACTGAAACGGTTAATTTTTGGTTCATTGCCATGTCACTTGATGCAGGACCATCATGATGTCAGCCACAAATTGCCATCAGTGCCTTAACCGTCTGCAGACATTGGTGGACTACATCTTGTATAACAGGAAGCATACATCACAGGCTCCTGGTACTACCTTTGTGTGTTTTAATACATCACCAGTTGGTAGATCAAAGGTCAATGGTCCAAGGAATTGAGTGAAAATAGAAAGAAGCGAGTAGACCTTGGTGCCTGGGAGGAAATGCAACCATATGCCCCAAGGTTAGCAAATTAATATATAGATAGGAACAATTCTACACCATCTTTGTATGTTGTGGTGAGTGCCACTAAAACGTAATAAGTATGTGTTGGTATAATAAATGTTTATTGTTTTGTTTCAGAACGAGTTAATAGGACATCGACAGCTCCCACCACTATCACTGGTCAGTTTACTCTGATGTTCTTATCTCATATTTAGTCATTGGTTATTATTGTTTATGGCTGTAACTTAAAAGACATGTTTGCAAACCACAAACTCATCAATCTACAAGGTTGTATTATGGTTGGTTGATGTACCAACCAGTAAATCTGTGATTCAACACATCGATATACATGGGGTAATGATGTTGTCAGTGACCCCACTATGTCTGTCTTACCTTACCTTACTTTAAGTTACCTTACTATATCTTACCTTACCCTACACTACCCTACCCTACCCTAACTTACCATACCTTAGCTTACTTTACCTCTGTTCTTGAGTTTAGGTCTCGTGTACTTCAGCGCATCTTCTCCACTTTGTTCTTCCACGTTTCAACCCTAGTTGTTTTTCTTTCTCAACGGTTGTTTGCCAGATTGTGTTAAGGCGACCCACTTTCTGCTTCCCTTCTGACATCATTCCACTGTTCTGTTTGCAGTGCCAATGCATCCTGGGAAATGTCCAAAGCCTCCCGCCGTCTTTGGGACATGTCACGAGGAGTGTGACAATGATGATGGTTGTCCTTACCGGTCCAAGTGCTGCTCCAATGGCTGCGGACATCTCTGTTTGGATGCCATCTTTGACACAGGTCACATATGTTAACCACATTCTATTTCTGTAGTTGTGTTTGCATGTTTCAACTGCAAATGTCAGTTTTTAGAAAAGTTAAGATTCCTATACACGTACACGGCTTTCAGTTTGATGGTCACATATGTGTAAAATACATTAACAGAATCAGGATTCTGATAATGTATTTTATCTATATTTTATATGGAAGGAATATTCTAAGACCATGTGAGAGGGGCATGGTGACCTAGGGGCATGGTGGCCTAGGGGCATGGTGGCCTAGGGGCATGGTGGCCAAGGAACATGGTGGCCTAGGGGCATGGTGGCCTAGGGGCATGGTGGCCTAGGGGGCATGGTGGCCTAGGGGTATGGTGGCCTAGGGGCATGGTGGCCTAGGGGCATGGTGGCCAAGGATAATGGTGGCCTAGGGGCATGGTGGCCTAGGGGCGTGGTGGCCTAGGGGCGTGGTGGCCTAGGGGCGTGGTGGCCTAGGGGCATGGTGGCTCAGGGGAATGGTGGCCAAGGGGCATGGTGGCCAAGGGGCATGGTGGCCAAGGGGCATGGTGGCCTAGGGGCGTGGTGACCAAGGGGCGTGGTGGCCAAGGGGCGTGGTGGCCTAGGGGCGTGGTGGCCTAGGGGCGTGGTGGCCAAGGGGCGTGGTGGCCTAGGGGCGTGGTAGCCTAGGGGCATGGTGGCCTAGGGGCGTGGTGGCCTAGGGGCGTGGTGGCCTAGGGGCGTGGTGGCCTAAGGAACTGCACTGTCAATCTAGAAGATCATGGTTCAAATCCACCTCGAGCCATTTCAAAACTTGGATCATTTTGTTCACCCTACTTTGCCTCTCTTTCGGAAGATACACTAATAATTCCTTCTATCTGGTGTCGATGCCAGAAGTGATTGAGCCACAAGGATATGGAAAAACCTCTTTCGTAGACTCACAGACCCAATAGTCTTGCCCTACAGAAACCCACACCAGCGCAGCATTATAGCTGCTGCCAAGACACATAATGGAGTGTCATGAATGCATTGTCAAAGGCAGACTGGCCTATATAAGACCCTTTTACCACCCCCGAAAGTAATTATATGAGATATCACAAAGTCATCAGCAAGGTCACCTACATTTTTTTTTCAAGCAACAGCTGTTTAGGTGTGGCATTACACTATACCTATTCCATGACCTGCTCATGTGTCTTCACACATGAAATCACACAAGGCTTTAAATTAACTATTGATTTGTTTATTTACATATAAATTGGAAGTACTGTAAAGGCAGCATCATTACATACAATGAGCTGATGCCATCACATGCAACCAGATCGACTGTAACGTGTCATGTCAACTGTTCATCGCCCCTATGCATCGTGGAACTCACTTGAACTAGAAATGGGCCTGTTTTAAAGTGATGTTGTGTGCGATATGAAATGGCCTTGCCTTGCCATATTGCAACAACTATATTGCCTCATGGAAATCCAGTGTAATGGGCTGAGAACAATCCCATGTCAGAAGTAGGCCTTCATGTACATTGACCTGTCCTTTTAATTTGATGAACCCAATTATGCCACATGTCTAAACTAGTAGAGTTATAGTTGTGTTTTTCTTGTTTTATGTGTTTCTGCAAATAAATCATAAGTTATATTAATCTTTATTAAAAATTTAATAAATTGTTTTTAATCATAAATGTATTATTAGCAAAAATAAACTACATTAGAAGCAGTGCCTACACCGTAGTTCTGGCATGGGTGTAGTATCAGCCCATTACACCAGTTTAAGTAAAAATCAGTGTAAAATATTCCAGTTCATTAAGTTTTGGTTATTTTGACCGTTTCAGTGCCACAGAGCCAATTCTGCTTATTACAGGTTTTACCAAGAAATGCCACGCGGCCGATTGCACCGATTAAATTTTTCCAATGTCTGCTGGCATTGGCTGGTGTCCATGACACCATTTCAAATTGACCAATGAGATTAAACATAACAAAAAGGAGGTGTTCGGCTGCTGGTTTTACAGTTATGCTTAGATTTGCATGAGTTTGATGGCGAAAATAAATCGGATGTGGTAACCAAAAAACAAAATATTGTATGTTTACCATACAAAAACCATCGGATGAGTCTAAGCACATATTAATGAAAGTAAGTATTGTTGTGTCATCTGACTATTACATTTTTCGAACAAAATAGAAAATTATCCGTCCTTTCAGGAAATGGATATTTTATTTGGTGATATTTAAACACTAAGCGTATAAAAATACAAGTTTAGAATGATGTGGAAATTTCAAAAAATGGCTTGTGCACTTCTTGTATGTTAGTGCAATTTTGGCTGGCACTGAAACGGTTAATTTTTGGTTCATTGCCATGTCACTTGATGCAGGACCATCATGATGTCAGCCACAAATTGCCATCAGTGCCTTAACCGTCTGCAGACATTGGTGGACTACATCTTGTATAACAGGAAGCATACATCACAGGCTCCTGGTACTACCTTTGTGTGTTTTAATACATCACAAGTTGGTAGATCAAAGGTCAATGGTCCAAGGAATTGAGTGAAAATAGAAAGAAGCGAGTAGACCTTGGTGCCTGGGAGGAAATGCAACCATATGTCCCAAGGTTAGCAAATTAATATATAGATAGGAACAATTCTACACCATCTTTGTATGTTGTGGTGAGTGCCACTAAAACGTAATAAGTATGTGTTGGTATAATAAATGTTTATTGTTTTGTTTCAGAACGAGTTAATAGGACATCGACAGCTCCCACCACTATCACTGGTCAGTTTACTCTGATGTTCTTATCTCATATTTAGTCATTGGTTATTATTGTTTATGGCTGTAACTTAAAAGACATGTTTGCAAACCACAAACTCATCAATCTACAAGGTTGTATTATGGTTGGTTGATGTACCAACCAGTAAATCTGTGATTCAACACATCGATATACATGGGGTAATGATGTTGTCAGTGACCCCACTATGTCTGTCTTACCTTACCTTACTTTAAGTTACCTTACTATATCTTACCTTACCCTACACTACCCTACCCTACCCTAACTTACCATACCTTAGCTTACTTTACCTCTGTTCTTGAGTTTAGGTCTCGTGTACTTCAGCGCATCTTCTCCACTTTGTTCTTCCACGTTTCAACCCTAGTTGTTTTTCTTTCTCAACGGTTGTTTGCCAGATTGTGTTAAGGCGACCCACTTTCTGCTTCCCTTCTGACATCATTCCACTGTTCTGTTTGCAGTGCCAATGCATCCTGGGAAATGTCCAAAGCCTCCCGCCGTCTTTGGGACATGTCACGAGGAGTGTGACAATGATGATGGTTGTCCTTACCGGTCCAAGTGCTGCTCCAATGGCTGCGGACATCTCTGTTTGGATGCCATCTTTGACACAGGTCACATATGTTAACCACATTCTATTTCTGTAGTTGTGTTTGCATGTTTCAACTGCAAATGTCAGTTTTTAGAAAAGTTAAGATTCCTATACACGTACACGGCTTTCAGTTTGATGGTCACATATGTGTAAAATACATTATCAGAATCAGGATTCTGATAATGTATTTTATCTATATTTTATATGGAAGGAATATTCTAAGACCATGTGAGAGGGGCATGGTGACCTAGGGGCATGGTGGCCTAGGGGCATGGTGGCCTAGGGGCATGGTGGCCTAGGGGCATGGTGGCCAAGGAACATGGTGGCCTAGGGGCATGGTGGCCTAGGGGCATGGTGGCCTAGGGGGCATGGTGGCCTAGGGGTATGGTGGCCTAGGGGCATGGTGGCCAAGGATAATGGTGGCCTAGGGGCATGGTGGCCTAGGGGCGTGGTGGCCTAGGGGCGTGGTGGCCTAGGGGCGTGGTGGCCTAGGGGCTTGGTGGCTCAGGGGAATGGTGGCCAAGGGGCATGGTGGCCAAGGGGCATGGTGGCCAAGGGGCATGGTGGCCTAGGGGCGTGGTGACCAAGGGGCGTGGTGGCCAAGGGGCGTGGTGGCCTAGGGGCGTGGTGGCCTAGGGGCGTGGTGGCCAAGGGGCGTGGTGGCCTAGGGGCGTGGTAGCCTAGGGGCATGGTGGCCTAGGGGCGTGGTGGCCTAGGGGCGTGGTGGCCTAGGGGCGTGGTGGCCTAAGGAACTGCACTGTCAATCTAGAAGATCATGGTTCAAATCCACCTCGAGCCATTTCAAAACTTGGATCATTTTGTTCACCCTACTTTGCCTCTCTTTCGGAAGATACACTAATAATTCCTTCTATCTGGTGTCGATGCCAGAAGTGATTGAGCCACAAGGATATGGAAAAACCTCTTTCGTAGACTCACAGACCCAATAGTCTTGCCCTACAGAAACCCACACCAGCGCAGCATTATAGCTGCTGCCAAGACACATAATGGAGTGTCATGAATGCATTGTCAAAGGCAGACTGGCCTATATAAGACCCTTTTACCACCCCCGAAAGTAATTATATGAGATATCACAAAGTCATCAGCAAGGTCACCTACATTTTTTTTTCAAGCAACAGCTGTTTAGGTGTGGCATTACACTATACCTATTCCATGACCTGCTCATGTGTCTTCACACATGAAATCACACAAGGCTTTAAATTAACTATTGATTTGTTTATTTACATATAAATTGGAAGTACTGTAAAGGCAGCATCATTACATACAATGAGCTGATGCCATCACATGCAACCAGATCGACTGTAACGTGTCATGTCAACTGTTCATCGCCCCTATGCATCGTGGAACTCACTTGAACTAGAAATGGGCCTGTTTTAAAGTGATGTTGTGTGCGATATGAAATGGCCTTGCCTTGCCATATTGCAACAACTATATTGCCTCATGGAAATCCAGTGTAATGGGCTGAGAACAATCCCATGTCAGAAGTAGGCCTTCATGTACATTGACCTGTCCTTTTAATTTGATGAACCCAATTATGCCACATGTCTAAACTAGTAGAGTTATAGTTGTGTTTTTCTTGTTTTATGTGTTTCTGCAAATAAATCATAAGTTATATTAATCTTTATAAAAAATTTAATAAATTGTTTTTAATCATAAATAAGTTATATTAATCTTTATTAAAAATTTAATAAATTGTTTTTAATCATAAATGTATTATTAGCAAAAATAAACTACATTAGAAGCAGTGCCTACACCGTAGTTCTGGCATGGGTGTAGTATCAGCCCATTACACCAATTTAAGTAAAAATCAGTGTAAAATATTCCAGTTCATTAAGTTTTTGTTATTTTGACCGTTTCAGTGCCACAGAGCCGATTCTGCTTATTACAGGTTTTACCAAGAAATGCCACGCGGCCGATTGCACCGATTTAATTTTTGCAATGTCTGCTGGCATTGGCTGGTGTCCATGACACCATTTCAAATTGACCAATGAGATTAAACATAACAAAAAGGAGGTGTTCGGCTGCTGGTTTTACAGTTATGCTTAGATTTGCATGAGTTTGATGGCGAAAATAAATCGGATGTGGTAACCAAAAAACAAAATATTGTATGTTTACCATACAAAAACCATCGGATGAGTCTAAGCACATATTAATGAAAGTAAGTATTGTTGTGTCATCTGACTATTACATTTTTCGAACAAAATAGAAAATTATCCGTCCTTTCAGGAAATGGATATTTTATTTGGTGATATTTAAACACTAAGCGTATAAAAAGACAAGTTTAAAATGATGTGGAAATTTCAAAAAATGGCTTGTGCACTTCTTGTATGTTAGTGCAATTTTGGCTGGCACTGAAACGGTTAATTTTTGGTTCATTGCCATGTCACTTGATGCAGGACCATCATGATGTCAGCCACAAATTGCCATCAGTGCCTTAACCGTCTGCAGACATTGGTGGACTACATCTTGTATAACAGGAAGCATACATCACAGGCTCCTGGTACTACCTTTGTGTGTTTTAATACATCACCAGTTGGTAGATCAAAGGTCAATGGTCCAAGGAATTGAGTGAAAATAGAAAGAAGCGAGTAGACCTTGGTGCCTGGGAGGAAATGCAACCATATGCCCCAAGGTTAGCAAATTAATATATAGATAGGAACAATTCTACACCATCTTTGTATGTTGTGGTGAGTGCCACTAAAACGTAATAAGTATGTGTTGGTATAATAAATGTTTATTGTTTTGTTTCAGAACGAGTTAATAGGACATCGACAGCTCCCACCACTATCACTGGTCAGTTTACTCTGATGTTCTTATCTCATATTTAGTCATTGGTTATTATTGTTTATGGCTGTAACTTAAAAGACATGTTTGCAAACCACAAACTCATCAATCTACAAGGTTGTATTATGGTTGGTTGATGTACCAACCAGTAAATCTGTGATTCAACACATCGATATACATGGGGTAATGATGTTGTCAGTGACCCCACTATGTCTGTCTTACCTTACCTTACTTTAAGTTACCTTACTATATCTTACCTTACCCTACACTACCCTACCCTACCCTAACTTACCATACCTTAGCTTACTTTACCTCTGTTCTTGAGTTTAGGTCTCGTGTACTTCAGCGCATCTTCTCCACTTTGTTCTTCCACGTTTCAACCCTAGTTGTTTTTCTTTCTCAACGGTTGTTTGCCAGATTGTGTTAAGGCGACCCACTTTCTGCTTCCCTTCTGACATCATTCCACTGTTCTGTTTGCAGTGCCAATGCATCCTGGGAAATGTCCAAAGCCTCCCGCCGTCTTTGGGACATGTCACGAGGAGTGTGACAATGATGATGGTTGTCCTTACCGGTCCAAGTGCTGCTCCAATGGCTGCGGACATCTCTGTTTGGATGCCATCTTTGACACAGGTCACATATGTTAACCACATTCTATTTCTGTAGTTGTGTTTGCATGTTTCAACTGCAAATGTCAGTTTTTAGAAAAGTTAAGATTCCTATACACGTACACGGCTTTCAGTTTGATGGTCACATATGTGTAAAATACATTAACAGAATCAGGATTCTGATAATGTATTTTATCTATATTTTATATGGAAGGAATATTCTAAGACCATGTGAGAGGGGCATGGTGACCTAGGGGCATGGTGGCCTAGGGGCATGGTGGCCTAGGGGCATGGTGGCCAAGGAACATGGTGGCCTAGGGGCATGGTGGCCTAGGGGCATGGTGGCCTAGGGGGCATGGTGGCCTAGGGGTATGGTGGCCTAGGGGCATGGTGGCCTAGGGGCATGGTGGCCAAGGATAATGGTGGCCTAGGGGCATGGTGGCCTAGGGGCGTGGTGGCCTAGGGGCGTGGTGGCCTAGGGGCGTGGTGGCCTAGGGGCATGGTGGCTCAGGGGAATGGTGGCCAAGGGGCATGGTGGCCAAGGGGCATGGTGGCCAAGGGGCATGGTGGCCTAGGGGCGTGGTGACCAAGGGGCGTGGTGGCCAAGGGGCGTGGTGGCCTAGGGGCGTGGTGGCCTAGGGGCGTGGTGGCCAAGGGGCGTGGTGGCCTAGGGGCGTGGTAGCCTAGGGGCATGGTGGCCTAGGGGCGTGGTGGCCTAGGGGCGTGGTGGCCTAGGGGCGTGGTGGCCTAAGGAACTGCACTGTCAATCTAGAAGATCATGGTTCAAATCCACCTCGAGCCATTTCAAAACTTGGATCATTTTGTTCACCCTACTTTGCCTCTCTTTCGGAAGATACACTAATAATTCCTTCTATCTGGTGTCGATGCCAGAAGTGATTGAGCCACAAGGATATGGAAAAACCTCTTTCGTAGACTCACAGACCCAATAGTCTTGCCCTACAGAAACCCACACCAGCGCAGCATTATAGCTGCTGCCAAGACACATAATGGAGTGTCATGAATGCATTGTCAAAGGCAGACTGGCCTATATAAGACCCTTTTACCACCCCCGAAAGTAATTATATGAGATATCACAAAGTCATCAGCAAGGTCACCTACATTTTTTTTTCAAGCAACAGCTGTTTAGGTGTGGCATTACACTATACCTATTCCATGACCTGCTCATGTGTCTTCACACATGAAATCACACAAGGCTTTAAATTAACTATTGATTTGTTTATTTACATATAAATTGGAAGTACTGTAAAGGCAGCATCATTACATACAATGAGCTGATGCCATCACATGCAACCAGATCGACTGTAACGTGTCATGTCAACTGTTCATCGCCCCTATGCATCGTGGAACTCACTTGAACTAGAAATGGGCCTGTTTTAAAGTGATGTTGTGTGCGATATGAAATGGCCTTGCCTTGCCATATTGCAACAACTATATTGCCTCATGGAAATCCAGTGTAATGGGCTGAGAACAATCCCATGTCAGAAGTAGGCCTTCATGTACATTGACCTGTCCTTTTAATTTGATGAACCCAATTATGCCACATGTCTAAACTAGTAGAGTTATAGTTGTGTTTTTCTTGTTTTATGTGTTTCTGCAAATAAATCATAAGTTATATTAATCTTTATTAAAAATTTAATAAATTGTTTTTAATCATAAATGTATTATTAGCAAAAATAAACTACATTAGAAGCAGTGCCTACACCGTAGTTCTGGCATGGGTGTAGTATCAGCCCATTACACCAGTTTAAGTAAAAATCAGTGTAAAATATTCCAGTTCATTAAGTTTTGGTTATTTTGACCGTTTCAGTGCCACAGAGCCAATTCTGCTTATTACAGGTTTTACCAAGAAATGCCACGCGGCCGATTGCACCGATTAAATTTTTGCAATGTCTGCTGGCATTGGCTGGTGTCCATGACACCATTTCAAATTGACCAATGAGATTAAACATAACAAAAAGGAGGTGTTCGGCTGCTGGTTTTACAGTTATGCTTAGATTTGCATGAGTTTGATGGCGAAAATAAATCGGATGTGGTAACCAAAAAACAAAATATTGTATGTTTACCATACAAAAACCATCGGATGAGTCTAAGCACATATTAATGAAAGTAAGTATTGTTGTGTCATCTGACTATTACATTTTTCGAACAAAATAGAAAATTATCCGTCCTTTCAGGAAATGGATATTTTATTTGGTGATATTTAAACACTAAGCGTATAAAAATACAAGTTTAGAATGATGTGGAAATTTCAAAAAATGGCTTGTGCACTTCTTGTATGTTAGTGCAATTTTGGCTGGCACTGAAACGGTTAATTTTTGGTTCATTGCCATGTCACTTGATGCAGGACCATCATGATGTCAGCCACAAATTGCCATCAGTGCCTTAACCGTCTGCAGACATTGGTGGACTACATCTTGTATAACAGGAAGCATACATCACAGGCTCCTGGTACTACCTTTGTGTGTTTTAATACATCACCAGTTGGTAGATCAAAGGTCAATGGTCCAAGGAATTGAGTGAAAATAGAAAGAAGCGAGTAGACCTTGGTGCCTGGGAGGAAATGCAACCATACTGCCCCAAGGTTAGCAAATTAATATATAGATAGGAACAATTCTACACCATCTTTGTATGTTGTGGTGAGTGCCACTAAAACGTAATAAGTATGTGTTGGTATAATAAATGTTTATTGTTTTGTTTCAGAACGAGTTAATAGGACATCGACAGCTCCCACCACTACCACTGGTCAGTTTACTCTGATGTTCTTATCTCATATTTAGTCATTGGTTATTATTGTTTATGGCTGTAACTTAAAAGACATGTTTGCAAACCACAAACTCATCAATCTACAAGGTTGTATTATGGTTGGTTGATGTACCAACCAGTAAATCTGTGATTCAACACATCGATATACATGGGGTAATGATGTTGTCAGTGACCCCACTATGTCTGTCTTACCTTACCTTACTTTAAGTTACCTTACTATATCTTACCTTACCCTACACTACCCTACTCTACCTTACCCTACCCTACCCTACCCTAACTTACCATACCTTAGCTTACTTTACCTCTGTTCTTGAGTTTAGGTCTCGTGTACTTCAGCGCATCTTCTCCACTTTGTTCTTCCACGTTTCAACCCTAGTTGTTTTTCTTTCTCAACGGTTGTTTGCCAGATTGTGTTAAGGCGACCCACTTTCTGCTTCCCTTCTGACATCATTCCACTGTTCTGTTTGCAGTGCCAATGCATCCTGGGAAATGTCCGAAGCCTCCCGCCGTCTTTGGGACATGTCACGAGGAGTGTGACAATGATGATGGTTGTCCTTACCGGTCCAAGTGCTGCTCCAATGGCTGCGGACATCTCTGTATGGATGCCATCTTTGACACAGGTCACATATGTTAACCACATTCTATTTCTGTAGTTGTGTTTGCATGTTTCAACTGCAAATGTCAGTTTTTAGAAAAGTTAAGATTCCTATACACGTACACGGCTTTCAGTTTGATGGTCACATATGTGTAAAATACATTATCAGAATCCTGATTCTGGCTTGACTGAGCTTTAAGATCTTAACAGTTCCCTCATTAGTGTTCATTGTGAGTGGTCCTCTGTTGTCATGTGACATCCACCTACGTCACATGGCATCAAAGGGCAGTTCACAGTGATGCACTGAAGGGGCCGTGATGTTCCAAAAAGTTCCATCGAGCAACAAATGAGGATGCTGAGAGGAATCTATAACACAATTTCAAAATTAATATAACATATGTTATACCTTATATTTAATAACATTTTTATATTTACAAAATGTGCTGCAAATTGATGGATCCAATACTTTGCAGTTTGTCTGCATCACAATCCAAAGTATGTATGTGATGCATGCATTTCTCTCTTAAACAACTTTACTTTTTTTCAAGAAAACATTTTGAGCCAGAATTTCAATAAAATATTTTGGTGGAATGCCGAACCGAAGAGTTACACATGTTCGGCATCTAATTTTGATGTCTTGATGGACCTTGTTGCTAGACAACAGCTCACGTGATGGATATGTCAGTTTTATTTTAGATCCTCTGTGAATCAGAATATATGTTTGCTCTCAAGTGGGTTACACAGACAGACTCTATTAATACAGCAGTTTTTTTGGAAAATATCTGTACTTGTGGACCTTGCAAGTTGACAAAACTTATTTATGTGGCTTTTAGTTGGAGCTATAGATGAGTTGTTTTGTAAATGACAATGCCTGTTATCTATCTATGCAACCAATTGTACGCAATTCCATGGGCAAACTGGTCAATTTATTCTATTTTGTTTTTGTTTTCAGATAAAAGCACAACCCCTTCTACTAAGTCCACTACACGTGAGTTTACTGTATTTTTACCATTTCTTATGTGTTTATTTTAATATTTTAGACTGTTATTATTTTGATATGTTAAACAACTGCTGATTAGGTTCTAGCAGTATGTTGAAGGCATGATGTGATATTGTGGTCATTAAACACTACATACTAGAATATAAATTGTCCTAGCAAAATGTTTACCAACATTTTTTGATAAGAAATAAACTCTGTATTTAATCTGGGCTAATCCTGGTCAATTATCTTGCCATGACACTGTAATTGTATTTGGAAGGGTTTCAAAATTCTGAAAGTTTTATGTAAGAATAACTATAATAGATATGTATTGGTATTATTATGGCATATCATGATGCTAAATTAGATCCAACGTTAATCAGCCATTCATAAAACTAAATCTGTGTGTTGCTATTTTGTTGTACATCAACTTTTGGATTTGTAGCAGTTTATTTGGTAAGCTGTGTTACTCATTTGACCCCTATAGGGTGATTTAATGAGATGTACACTTTATTTCTGATCAAGCATTGTGTGAACCACACTGCGTGACACCCTCGACTACTACTGCTTCTACTACTACAACGACTACTACTGCAAAGCCTGCTACTAGTAGTTCCACTACAGGTATTGCGGGGGTTTATTTTACCATCTCTTATTTGTTTATTCATGCTTAAATATCAACAACTTTTACCCTGACTGCAGCTGCCCCTTAAGAATGTTACTACAATTATACTTATGAAGAATGAAACTACATTTATGTTTATGATTTACTGCTAGAATATCAAACTAATCATGATTTATGTTGTCATGCTCTGGTCATGATACAATATGTGTCACGATATAAATATTGATAGGTAACTGGGCATAAAGGGCGTTGTCATGGCAACCTGGAGTGTCTGAATTTAGCCTATGTGTTGTTTATTGTTTTTTTTCGTCAGTTTTAATTAAAGGACGTTATATATGTTCGTCGAGAAGTAGTGTGAAGATGTTGTGTGGCCAAAGAACAACCAAAGTTTTGGTAGTTTTTACATTTGTTTGTGTTAATATGCTGAAAGTATTTCATCTGCATGAGCCAATCATGATGTTTTGTCATGCTCACCTAAGTTTCCATCATTGTGTCACAATGTGTCCTATTAATCAATCATAAAATTTAATTTAAGCCATAGCCAATTAGGTTACCAATCGTAGGATATGGATTTCCCACAGTTTATTTGGTAATCTGTGTAACTCAACTGGAGTAAAAAGAGCAAGTATGATTTAATTACAAATGTGCTTTATTTCAGGTGTAATCAAAAACACCCCATCTTCTAAAGCCCCATCCACTACAAGTAAGTGTTTACATTTTACATTTGTGTAAATAAATTTTCCATTTTACCTTTGAAATATGTTTATTTAAAATCTAAACTTGTTAATATGAAAATACCATGCTTTGTGATGATGCATCAACAAATACTTGTAATGAATTTGTTTTTTCTTGAACATACTTGTGGCGTGAGCCTCATGAAATATGTGGGGGAGACTATCGGAGAGGGAACACTGCGGCTTGGAGAGAGCGGGGAAATAAACGTAGACGTGTTTCATGAACCTGTGTCCGTTTTGAATACATCTGAACATGGTGTCAAGAAGTGGACGATGGCTGTAAATCCATAGTATCAGATAACACTGCCGCAGCCAATGGACTGCAGGAATCCAGAAGAATGGCCTAAATGGATCAGGTGATTCGAGCGGTTTAGGCAAGCATCGGGGCTGTCTGCGAAATCCGTAAACACTCTGATCTACATTATGGGCGATGAAGCGGATGACATATTAGCATCACTCAGTTTGACTGACGAAGAAATACAGGCATATGGCACTGTTAAGGGGAAACTAGACAGCTACTTCATTGGAAGCAGAAACGTGATATAAGAAAGGGCAAAGTTCAACCAGTGAAAACAAGAGTCTGGTGAATCTACTGATTCCTTCATCACGTCACTCTACAAACTGGCAGAACACTGTGGCTATGGCGAGTTACGAGATGATCTTGGAAGGGACAGACTAGTTGTTGGGACAAGAGATGAACAACTGTCGGTAAAACTACAACTTGATGCAACATTGACTATGAAAAAGGCTGTAGACCAGGCCCGCCAGAAAGAAACCTTACAAAAACAGCAGACGGTAGTACGAAGGAGTCCGCCAGAGGGCAACACTGATGTTGACGTGGTACAGGCCAGACTGAAAAGTAGTAACCATGGCAAACCAGAGGCTGTCTTTTGGCAAGCAAGGCCGAAATGGTACAGACCAACTTCCCGTCACGCTCAAAAGGCATGCAGACGATGTGGCAAGGAACCACACC
This sequence comes from Escarpia spicata, assembly GCA_963995525.1. NCBI lineage: Eukaryota > Metazoa > Annelida > Polychaeta > Sabellida > Siboglinidae > Escarpia > Escarpia spicata. The sequence continues at coordinate 9,526,882 of OZ023215.1, read as the reverse complement.
CAAAACAGCACTGTCCGGCGAGAGACGTGAAGTGTCACAAATGTGCAAAAACGGGACATTTTGTGTCAGTTTGTCTGTCCAGCAAACAAATAGGAACAGTGCGCAACTACAGCAGTGATGATTACACATTTATGGGCACAGTGAAAGATAACACAAGCGACGAGCGATGGCTGATAGCACTACAATTGGGGAAATAAAACTTTCAGTTTCGCATTGACACTGGGGCAGATGAAACTGTTATCCCAGACGAAGTGTACAATAAACTACAAGATGTCAGTCCTTTCAAACCACCAGACAAGAAACTCTTTGGTGTTGGCAACCAAAGCACGCTAACTGTGGTAGGCATGTTCACAGCCGTCCTTCGAGGAAAAACAATGGCAGTAACCCAGAACATTTACGTTGTCAGAGGGATACAGAAGTCATTGCTGGGCAACCCAGCAATAGAGGCACTCCAGCTGATCAGAAGAGTTGAGTCTGTCGAAAGCGCAAATGACTACCAGACCGAGTTCCCGGGTCTCTTCGAAGGACTAGGCAAGATGGAAGGTCCTTACACAATAACTTTGAAGGAAGATGCCCAGCCTTTCGCCATCACCGTACCAAGAAGAGTACCTCTGCCACTGATGGCTAAAACAAAGAAAGAGCTCAGAAAGATGGAGGAAATGGGAGTGATAACGAGAATCGAACAGCCTACTGAATGGTGTGCACCGATGGTTGTAGTGCCAAAGAAAGATGATGTTAGGATCTGCGTAGACCTAACGAAGCTCAACGAAAGCATACTTCGTGAACGTCATGAAATGCCATCTGTAGAATATACTCTAGGACAGTTGGCAGGAGCAAGAATCTTCACCAAACTGGATGCAAATTCTGGATTTTGGCAGGTCCCGTTGTCAGTAGAGTCTGCCTTACTGACAACATTCATGACACCATTCGGCAGATTCTGCTTCAACCGATTGCCTTTCGGGATCTCATCGGCACCAGAACACTTCCAGCGATGGATGTCAACAATTCTGGAAGGCATAGACGGAGTGCTGTGTCATATGGATGACATACTAGTCTTTGGCGATACACAGCGTCAACACGATGAATGCATCCAGGCTGTTCTCAGAAGACTCCAGGGTGCCAAGGTCACGTTGAATGAGAATAAGTGTCAGTTCTCTGTTCCAGAAGTGAAGTTCGTAGGCCAGATCATAAACGAATCCGGAGTGAGCCCAGATCCTGAGAAGGTCAAGGCAATTCTGAACATGCCAGAGCCAACAGACGTCAGCAGTGTGCGACGATTTCTCGGAATGGCTAAACAAATGGGAAAGTTCACAGCAAACCTAGCGGCCAGCACAAAACCAATACGAGATCTTCTGAGCAAGAAGAATGACTGGAAGTGGGGCCATGAACAACAGAAAGCCTTTGCGCAGATGAAAGACAATCTGACGTCAGCTCCAGTGCTGACACTGTATGATGTACGAAGAGAAACAATTGTCTCAGCAGGTGCATCCTCGTATGGCCTTGGAGCAGGGCTGCTACAGAGGCAACCAGATGCTCAAATTGAGAAAGAAGCATTAGCAACAACATGGGCTTGCGAGAGGTACAACGACTTCCTTGTCGGCACGTCATTCCACATACAGATGGATCACAAGCCCCTCGTCTCACTTCTTGGAAAGAAGACATTTGACGAACTTCCACCAAGAATACAGCGATTCCGGATGAGGCTGATGCGCTTCAGCTATAGCATCTCGCACGTCCCTGGAAAGGACTTGATCACTGCAGGCACGTTGTCGCGGGCTCCAGTTACGGAAAGCTTACAAACAGATGATAAGAGCTTCCAAGATGACTGCCAAACGTACGTCAACGCAGTCATTGACGCACTTCCTATGACCGACAAGCAACTGCAGGAAATCAAGCGAGCACAAGCTGATGATGCAACATGTCAAAAGATTCAGTACTACTGCGTGCATGGATGGCCTGACAGACCAAAGTTAGAATCAGATAAGAAAGTCTACCTGGCAGTCAACGCAGACCTTACTATCCAGAAGGGATTACTATTGAAAGGTAGCCATCTGGTGATCCCAACAGCAATGCATCCAGAGATACTCGCGACGATCCACGAAGGACATCAAGGAATCACGAAATGCAGTGAACAAGCAAAACAATTTGATCAAGACCTTATTATTCGCTTAGGACATAATAACAATGTTACATATTTTCAAATCAGCTTAAAGTTTCTCTATATAGGCTGCACATTACACAAATGGAGATTTTACTGGTCACATTTTGGGGATTTTTGTCCAGATATGGGTAATTTTTTCCCGAAAAAAGAAAATTGGAATAAACTTAAGTAACTATGTTAACCATTACTTTTCAGGATGTAATCAGTGGGTTACAACTGTCCAATCATTTTATATTTTGTCCACACATATCATTGGTCATAGTACATGGTGTTTGCAAGACACAATTCAGATTTGTTGGTAATTATGGCTCATGTTTTGCTAATAATATCAAATTTTACAAAAATTTGTTAAAAATCAGTTTTTCCCACATGAGACCTACTCTTTATGTTACAAGTCGCCAATCAGGTACTGATTGTGTACATAGTGGTTACACTGGATATATTTTGCCGGTTTTTGGTTTAACATAGGTTATTTAACCAAATACCTCCTCTATCCCCATGGTTACGTTGTTACGCTAACCCAGTGGTACGGCTGTTTACATTGCTGTTTCTGCCATTAGCCTCACTTTCACCCGGAAATATGAACAAGTTAAATGTAACTCCAATCCTCCTTTTGTTGGACATAAGTCATAAGTCACTGATTACAAAATGAGGTTTTAGCTGCCAATTTGTTTTTACTTTTGTTCCAACGTGGGTCATTTTGGTCATACAAACTGCAACATTGGAGCAAAATATTATTACATAATAATTTTAATCCTCATATATCAGGATACATTCAGTGCGTTACAACCTGCTAATGATATCAGATTGTTTTTACTTACATTAGTAGTTATAGCATAATGCGTTCACAATATGCGTTCACCTCCAAACGGACATGAGACACCACACCACCTGCAGATGAACGCTTCTATGTGTTCATTGTAGTGCCATCTCTTTCAACATTACCAAGTACAACCCAATAGTTTGTCTTACTGAATCAGGCCAGTGGTGTTGTGGAGTCGCAACTTATCAATGTGTGGAACCCAAGAATGCTGCCTGTTGCTTGCTGTGAATGTTTGGTGGTAATCGGACAAACAAGTAGCTTTTCTTTTGCTGAGCTGCACCAGTCGCCATCCAAACTTCACATTCTTGCGTGTCGCAAATAAAGAGAAGGAGCAAGAGGAGAACGTGTGTGTCTATGTACATGACCACTGTCCTGTTGAACGTGCTGGTCACTGCATCACATGCATGTAATTTGAGGTGTTTGTGTACTTGAGAAAGTGAGCCAGGTCAGGCTTGTTTTCATCTAAAGACATCAACCTCGTTGAATTAACTTACGTATTGGCCTGTTCTTGGCAAATCATTTCTTTCTGACAGTTTCTTTAACTGACTCTTTGGTGTAGGTGTCAAATACAACGTCCACCCGTACAACACTTGCAGTAACACGGCTAGTTATAGACAAGTTAACAAAGGGATTTATTATGAGAGTCATTGTGTCATTGCCATTTGCCGGTACCTGGAGAATTGGAAGCACACCAAGCATTGTGACAGGAGGATCGATGGTGCTGGTAGTTTCAATGAAACTGGACCAAGATGGTACATTTTAGCTTGCATCATTGGAAATATGGGATAACACCCATGCATCACTCTCTGCAAACCAGTCGTCTACACCTGTCTTGATGTCAGAGTGGAATACAGGGGATAGTCAAATACCAGTGGCCAGTTTCGGTGGTGCAATGTGTGAAGCTTAGAATCTATCATCTCGTGTTGAAATGCATTTGGTCTGCCAATAGTATTTATCATCATCAGGTCATTGAGGAACTGGTCCTCGTTGTTGTGAGAGAATCACCTGTCTACTGTAACAGTGGAAGGTGTACATTCCTTCGATGATTTCTTCAAAGATATCATAATTCAATAGTTATCTTGTGAATGCACTGTGTTATAACCATTAATGCATGTTAAAACAATCTGATATGATTGGCAGGTTACAACACTGATTACATCCTGTCATATGAGGTTTAAAATGGTTGCTTAATAATTTGTTGATCAAATGTTGCAGTTTCATAGACAAAACATCCCATACTGGACAAAACATAAAAAAGAATTGGCAGCAAATATTATATAATCAGTGCCTCAAGTATAGAAATGTTAAACGGGTTGGTAATATACGCAGTAGGCCTCACATAGTCTTTTGCCCAATTCTGTGCAGTGCATTGGCAAATTTATTGGGCACCTGTGGGGTGCTCCAGGCTGTATTGGTGGGATGCCCGCTTAGCCTCACGCAGCATCACATGGCGTCACGTCAGAGTCAGAGCAAGCACTGTCACGGTTCATCTTGCATTGCATGAAAGCAGTAATCATGTCCGCGTGCAAGTTCTTGCGTTCCTCGGTGCGGACCTTGCGAACCATCGAGAACGCTCTCTCGGAGTCTGCATTGCTGTGTGGCAGACTGAGCAGGGCCTGCAACAGGTGAGCCAGGCAGGGAAAGCGCAGTTGCTATTCAATGCCATCACATCAGCCCAGATGGAGTCACAAAATATGTGAATATCACCTCAGGTTTCCTGGTTGAATCAGGAGTGACCGCCCTCGCCTTAGAAAAAGAAGTGTTGTCGCGCTGACTTGAGTTGCCTGGCATGCAATTTTGACTTGATATGCTCATGAACATCATGTACGTCCGACGCGATGACCTTTACTTCGTGCAAACGCACTGCGCACCAGGCATGATGCTCGGCAAGCTTTGACTTGGTTATTATGGCCTCAAATAGTTGGACCCATTCTGGCTGGAATGTGAATGTGATTCTTTGCTTGTGGAGCATCCATAAGGTTCCAAGAAATGAGACATAAGCGAGGTGCCTTACAGTGTTTCAAAATATGCCACCAGGAGCGCCGCCACCAATTCTGGTGATTGTCAAGCCGCGGGCAATACTGTGGGGAACGAGCAACGAAGTACGGTGCACGTATGCCAGCGGTGCAGTCTATGAGTCACATTTAGCGTAATAGATATGTTGGTGATGGATAGCATGGCGACAACTTGGCAGAACCGCGTTATATCCGAATCTGCGTTGTAAGTTAACGAGGCGCGTTATAACGAGGGTTGTAAAAAAATGAAAATAGTAAAATTACGGAAATTCGTGAGCATCGTCTCTCACAGCCGTGAGCCTGTGTAAATCCATGAGCATCATCTCTCACGGCCGTGAGCCTGCGTAAATCCGTGAGCCTGTGTAAATCCGTGAGCATCGTCTCTCACTGCCATGAGCCTGTGTAAATCCGTGAGTATCGTCTCTCACTGCCGTGAGCCTGTGTAAATCCGTGAGCATCGTCTCTCACTGCCGTGAGCCTGTGTAAATCCGTGAGCATCGTCTCTCACGGCCGTGAGCCTGTGTAAATCCGTGAGTATTGTCTCTCATGGCCGTGAGCCTGTGTAAATCCGTGAGCATCGTCTCTCACAGCCGTGAGCCTGTGTAAATCCGTGAGTATCATCTCTCACTGCCATGAGCCTGTGTAAATCCGTGAGTATCGTCTCTCACTGCCGTGAGCCTGTGTAAATCCGTGAGCATAATCTCTCACTGCCATGAGCCTGTGTAAATCTGTGAGCATCGCCTCTCACAGCCATGAGCCTGTGTAAATCCGTGAGCATCATCTCTCACAGCCATGAGCCTGTGTAAATCCATGAGCATCATCTCTCACAGCCATGAGCCTGTGTAAATCCGTGAGCATCATCTCTCACAGCCATGAGCCTGTGTAAATCTGTGAGCATTGCCTCTCACAGCCGTGAGCCTGCGTAAATCCGTGAGCATCATCTCTCACAGCCGTGAGCCTGTGTAAATCCGTGAGCATCATCTCTCACAGCCATGAGCCTGTGTAAATCCATGAGCATCATCTCTCACAGCCATGAGCCTGTGTAAATCCGTGAGCATCATCTCTCACAGCCATGAGCCTGTGTAAATCTGTGAGCATCATCTCTCACAGCCATGAGCCTGTGTAAATCCATGAGCATCATCTCTCACAGCCATGAGCCTGTGTAAATCCGTGAGCATCATCTCTCACAGCCATGAGCCTGTGTAAATCTGTGAGCATCATCTCTCACAGCCATGAGCCTGTGTAAATCCATGAGCATCATCTCTCACAGCCATGAGCCTGTGTAAATCCGTGAGCATCATCTCTCACAGCCATGAGCCTGTGTAAATCTGTGAGCATCATCTCTCACAGCCGTGAGCCTGTGTAAATCCGTGAGCATCATCTCTCACAGCCATGAGCCTGCGTAAATCCATGAGCATCATCTCTCACAGCCATGAGTCTGTGTAAATATGTGAGCATTGTCTCTCACAGCCATGAGCCTGTGTAAATCCGTGAGCATCATCTCTCACAGCCATGAGCCTGCGTAAATCCATGAGCATCATCTCTCACAGCCATGAGCCTGTGTAAATATGTGAGCATTGTCTCTCACAGCCATGAGCCTGCGTAAATCCGTGAGCATTGTCACAAAAATCCGTGAGACTTATGGATAAACCATGAGACTTCACACCTCTGAGTTAACATAGTTGCTTAACCACATTTTGAACAAATTTTGCATTTTTTTAGACAAAAATGACCCATATCTGGCCAAAACTCCAAATTATAGACCAACAAAAGCTCTGATTGTTTAATATGTGGCTTATGTAGAGAAATGTTAAGCTGATTTAGAAACATGTTACATTGTTATTATCTCTTATAGAGCTATACTACGGTTTTAATCAAATTTATGTTAAATTTTACATAAAAATCCGTTTTCTGATCTAAAAATCAAAAATTTGAAACTCCAACAACTCATACCATTATCATATATAGAGAACATCTAAAATGGTTGGCTGCTTGTAACCAAAAATGCCTACGAAACTTTTTCTGAGCACTTTTCTCGTCCTTGACTGCCCGTCTACAAATCAACAACCCATCTTACAAATATCATCGAGATTCACACAATATGTAAATCTGTTTTGTCTGCAGTCAGTTTTGACTTGTTATTTTATTGATAAAACACCTTATTTAATTTCCACTGTTGTAATAATATGGCTGCAGGGCTCATTCTTCTTGGCTAGTTGAAAATGCTAAATGTCTGTGATTGCTGATATGATGATTGGTTGTCCCACCAGGCAGTAGACAAGTGGTCTTGGTGATTCGACTCGCGATGCAGTGGAAAGATTCCTATGAAAACAAAGAAAATGAAGAGACCCAAGATCTATTCACCGCTTTGGAGACAGCAGTATGTATATCTACTTAATTTTATCAACTTTGAATGTACCGAATCCTATTGTTTTTATTATAGTTAATCATAAATCAATCGAAAGTTTATTACCAACAAGTAAATAATATGAAATTACAATTTTAAAAATACAGCTCAAATTAATTATAACATGTGAAGTGTAGTATAAATATTTAAACAATAATATGTTGGAAAGAAGATGAACTAAGTGTGATATTTGTCTAGTCTTGCTACATAGCATTCAGTAATATTTCTGCTTCTTGACCATGCAAATGTGTTTTAATAACGAAAATGTGTACTGTAACTTAATATAATAACACAGCTAATGAACACAGAACTGCATCACTTTGATATCAGAGACACCTTCAGCTGTGTAGTTATAAAGAATATATATAGTTTTGAATCTCTTACTTTTTCTGCCCACATATTAACAGACCTGATGCATGGCCATTTTACTAATATTCTTTCTTATGAGCTCATAACTCGTTTAAGGAACCGTGGTCTTGTACACTGAAAACTGTCAACACCAACGTCTACCACAATTACACTCTTGCCAGTGTGTCACGGAAATATTGTCCTCAGTGAAACAGCAGCAGCTTTTTGCATTTTGAAAAATTGAAATTAACAGATTTTTTTTAATTATAGATTTGTCTTATGAGTTCATTATCATAGTGAAACAGTTGCCAAACCACACCGAAGAAATGGACATGAAAAACCCCTTGCTTCACATTACTAGAATTTGACAAGGATATTTGTGTTTATTTCATTAACTGAGATCTTTCAAACTACACAAAGAAGAGCACAAATTTTATAATCAAGCTAGCATGTGTATATATATATGAATACAAACTATGTATGTTTGTATGTATGTCAGTATGTTAACATTTCCTCCCAGATGGTTTCCATGTGAAGTACCAGGTACCAAACTATAAGGGGTTCTTCAATGATCCCTTGTTGGAAAAAGTAACACTTCTATTTTTTTAAATTCTCTAGTTAAGGATTCTTACCAGTTAAGGATTCCTATCAGATGATAGATGGATGTTAGACAGGTGGTTGTAACATTACACAAGTTTTCAGTGATTCTTCCGAGCTACGTTAAAAAAACAGTATTTACAGTGTATTTATGTAATAAGAAATGTATGTTTTATTTGTTCTGTGCTGAAAGTGTATTGTCACTCTCTGCTTCTAGCTTGGTGGCATCTATGGAAGTATTAGTGGGTTTCGCCATGTCAAGGTGCAGCGACTCTTGTAAGTACAACGCAATTAATAGCATCTCAACATTGGTCTAATCTTGGCTCACTCATGTTACTGGGCCAGGCTTGTGAGACAAGTGGAAGATCTGTTAGTAATTTCTACTTGACAAGTGAGTTGTGGTGAAACCAGTGAAAATGCTAAGTGGTTGTGTAGGTTCATATAAATCGATATATGTTATTTTATAACTCCCTCCCTGTTCACTGCCCCCCATGCCTTCTCCTTCTTTCCCCTTATTGCCCAGCTCTCTCTCCATCCACCCCTTTCTCAGACAGTAGACATCATGTATGGATGGTGTAAATATGTCATGTATGCAGAAATGTCATTTAAAATCCACATTTGTATGGTTTAAACTTGAAATTTTGCATAAAGCCAAATAAGCCTATTTACCATTGGTTAACCAATGTACTATTCTAACTGAATGTTGCCACCTACCAGTCTACGAAATATGACAACAGAAAATGTGATATATCTCAAAGGAAATCTGCTAGGTTTTGTCAGATATCTACCTAGGATCAAAACTTTTGCTCTTCATCCAATATTAGTTTTTTTATTCTATTTAATTATTGTGTGATGGACACTACAAAATATGTACTTTTTACTATCACAGTATTTCTATTTGAAGAAAATTCACATTAAATACAAAAATTATGAATCAATTGTGTATTGACAGAGAAGTCGAGATGGTGTTTGATTAAACAGGTCTCCCAGGGAGTAAAGTGTAAAGTGGTTTGAGCAGTCTGGAGGTCTCGATACTGCACTGTATAAGAACTTACTTTTTTTCCTTTATATTGTTTCTGTCTTGATTTGTTTGTCTTCCCCACTCTCTCCATCTCTCCATCCACCCGCCCTTCTCCGTATGCACAATAGGTGGATCCAGGGGGCAGACCTGTGTAATTTGGCACGTGACCCTGCCCCCCCAGACCCTTAGCAATGTGCCCTCGTTCAGGTTACGATAAGCTGAACATTTTTTCAACAGCAACCCCCCACCCCCGTCTTCCGATGTCGTGAATAATCCAACAGCACAACAGTGGAATCATGCTGAATGTCCGGATCACAGAGCACTGAATATTAATTTGCGTCTGCTGCCAGAAGAGGTCTTTGAGCTCTCCCAGACTACCCTCTGTATCCGCCCCTGCCCACCCCTCTCCATGAGTAACACTAAATGTGATCTGTCACTGTGTAGGCCTATGTATGTGTAAACATGTCCAAGGTGTAAGATTGTCTAACACATCCCGTCCTTACAGCAAGTCCAGCGTTGGTGTGGAGCACCTCGTAGAGTTTGACCACGACCTCTCAGACACTGACCGCACCATCATAGGACTGGCCTTGACCTCAGCACTGAAGGCTCGCACCAATACGCTGACCGTTGGAAATCAGACGACTGGTATCTCTGGTAAAACAGAGATGCTCATCGGTAGAGAGAAAGGTAATGTCATGGTCGTTTGAGATCTCAGTTTGTCCGGTATCAAAGTATCAGAGAGTGTGCTTAGTTCTTTGAAATAATTTTTCATTTATAAGCTTGATTACAAAATACCTGTACATTCGAATGCCAACACAACTTGGGGCAAGCCTTTATAGTTTAGCCAAAGGTGATACTCATTGCATGCATGGTTATTATTTTATCACAATAGTCCATAATCAATTTTGTTTTAGTAGTTATGTCATTCCCACTCATGACGCAAATAGAAACTAAAACGTTTTCAGCATGTTGAATGTCATATTTCACACATAGATATAAACAACAATCACCATATGAGAACAGCATGTTTAATTGAAACAATTTGGTAAAGATTACTATTTTATATAGCAACAGGACTTTGAAGTAATAATGACATCATTTAAGAAAATTGTAAAAAACAAAAGGCTCAACACTCATAATATATTGCTAGCAGCATGTGTTTGTATTATAGTCATTACACATGCAGGTTGTTTTTCTCTCTCGCAGTGGAAGTGAACGATGCATGTTTCTTCTACAACACGAAACATGTGTGTCAGAACGGTGGAACTTGTGTGGCCGATAAAACTTCAGCAAGTTGTGTGTAAGTGTCTTGTTTCATTGTGTCCAGGAATGCCAATCTTAGTCACTAGTTTGTTATGTGTAACAGCTACGCAAGGATTGTGTGTGTGGTGTGTGCATGCAGGTATATTTTCTCAAAAATAACCTAAACATTTGGCTAAAAGTGATAAGCTGAAACCACCTATTGCTCGAAAACTCATAAATGTAAGCATTAATTGTTACTCCTATGTCCTATGTTTTTTAGTTGTTGTAGTATGCGATCTTCACTTTATATTCCTGGACTGTGTTCTCATGTCTTTGTTGTTATGTGTACAGCAAAGAAGGTATCAAGTAGCAAAATTGTGAAATAGAGTTTTGTACCTTTTTGGATTTCACTGATTATATGGTTTAAATGATAACCCATTTGTTGAAATATCTTCAGTAGTTTTACATTTATTGCTAACAATGAAGCAAACTTCAAGAAAGCAATGTTGTTGGAAGGTTTAAAACACGTAGTGCATGAGTGCAAGGACTTGAGTGTGCGTCTATGAATTTATCATAAAACATATTTTTTTTAAATACACGTCACATCAACTCAAAGGAAGGCAACACGTAGCAAAGACAGATTCAGCACATCTACCTAAATGTCCGGCGCTTGATCCACAGAACATAGTACACAACGGAAGCATAACTAGAGACAGACTGCTATTGGTGGCAGTTCTCAATTTTGTAACTGAACCAGTCGCCAGTTTGATTATTTGAGCAGTGCTAAATAGACAATCGTTGCGCTAGCCAGAAGACAACTTTTGATAAATACCATTAGATACTGCAGCACATCCTCCATACATACTAAATCAGCATGCAAATAATGCAAAACTGCTTTTGACCTTTCCACATGGCTACATTATGGTTACATGATTATGAATATCACATTATTTTGACAATTCGTCTGTGTTTTTAGAGAGGTTTATGTCATTGTGACAATACGCCTGACTTTGAGAATAAAATGAAACTATCAGAAATGTGATGCCATCTTACATGTGATTCAGGTGTGCGCCGGGCTACGCTGGCATCTATTGTGGCGCAACCAGGCAAAAGACTAACAACACAGCCGGTATAGTTGCGGGCATCGTCATTGCAGTGATTCTCGTTGTCATCATCGTCTTCTGTGCAGTGTTTCTGTACAGACGAAAACAGCAACATCTCGCCAAGTGAGTATACGTACACCTGTATATAGCTATGTTCAGGCCAATCTCCCACTGCTATCAACACCACCCTCAGTAAGGTGTAGGTATGGTGTAGAATGAAGTAGGCAATAGAAGCTCCTCTTGGTAATTTGTGACTGTTTTCCTCAAGATCTAAAGTAGTAGCAAGTATGTGCCTTTCTTGTTAACTTGACATACGTCTTATTATTGATTCCCCCATTCTACATCATTACGCCTACTTGTACTTTGTATTGATGATCACCATACCTCCTGTCTTACGTCTAATTATTGATTCCCACCTTCTACATCATTACGCCTACTTGTACTTTGTATTGATGATCACCATACCTCCTGTCTTACGTCTTATTATTGATTCCCACCTTCTACATCATTACGCCTACTTGTACTTTGTATTGATGATCACCATACCTCCTGTCTTACGTCTTATTATTGATTCCCACATTCTACATCATTACGCCTACTTGTACTTTGTATTGATGATCACCATACCTCCTGTCTTACGTCTTATTGTTGATTCCCACATTCTACATCATTATGCCTACTTGTACTTTGTATTGATGATCACCATACCACCTGTCTTACGTCTTATTGTTGATTCCCACATTCTACATCATTACGCCTACTTGTACTTTGTATTGATGATCACCATACCTCCTGTCTTACGTCTTATTATTGATTCCCACATTCTACATCATTACGCCTACTTGTACTTTGTATTGATGATCACCATACCTCCTGTCTTACGTCTTATTGTTGATTCCCACATTCTACATCATTACGCCTACTTGTACTTTGTATTGATGATCACCATACCTCCTGTCTTACGTCTTATTGTTGATTCCCACATTCTACATCATTACGCCTACTTGTACTTTGTATTGATGATCACCATACCTCCTGTCTTACGTCTTATTGTTGATTCCCACATTCTACATCATTACGCCTACTTGTACTTTGTATTGATGATCACCATACCTCCTGTCTTACGTCTTATTGTTGATTCCCACATTCTACATCATTACGTCTACTTGTACTTGGTATTGATGATCACCATACCTCCTGTCTTACGTCTTATTGTTGATTCCCCCATTCTACATCATTACGCCTACTTGTACTTGGTATTGATAATCACCATACTTCCTGTCTTACGTCTTATTGTTGATTCCCACATTTTACACCATTACGTCTACTTGTACTTGGTATTGATGATCACCATACCTCCTGTCTTACGTCTTATTGTTGATTCCCACATTCTACATCATTACGCCTACTTGTACTTTGTATTGATGATCACCATACCTTCTGTCTTACGTCTTATTGTTGATTCCCACATTCTACATCATTACGCCTACTTGTACTTTGTATTGATGATCACCATACCTCCTGTCTTATGTCTTGTTGTTGATTCCCACATTTTACACCATTACGCCTACTTGTACTTTGTATTGATGATCACCATACCTCCTGTCTTACGTCTTATTGTTGATTCCCACATTCTACATCATTACGCCTACTTGTACTTGGTATTGATGATCACCATACCTCCTGTCTTACGTCTTATTGTTGATTCCCACATTCTACATCATTACGCCTACTTGTACTTTGTATTGATGATCACCATACCTCCTGTCTTACGTCTTATTATTGATTCCCACATTCTACATCATTACGCCTACTTGTACTTTGTATTGATGATCACCATACCTCCTGTCTTACGTCTTATTGTTGATTCCCACATTCTACATCATTATGCCTACTTGTACTTTGTATTGATGATCACCATACCACCTGTCTTACGTCTTATTGTTGATTCCCACATTCTACATCATTACGCCTACTTGTACTTTGTATTGATGATCACCATACCACCTGTCTTACGTCTTATTATTGATTCCCACATTCTACATCATTACGCCTACTTGTACTTTGTATTGATGATCACCATACCTCCTGTCTTACGTCTTATTATTGATTCCCACATTCTACATCATTACGCCTACTTGTACTTTGTATTGATGATCACCATACCTCCTGTCTTACGTCTTATTGTTGATTCCCACCTTCTACATCATTACGCCTACTTGTACTTTGTATTGATGATCACCATACCACCTGTCTTACGTCTTATTGTTGATTCCCACATTCTACATCATTACGTCTACTTGTACTTGGTATTGATGATCACCATACCTCCTGTCTTACGTCTTATTGTTGATTCCCCCATTCTACATCATTACGTCTACTTGTACTTGGTATTGATGATCACCATACCTCCTGTCTTACGTCTTATTGTTGATTCCCCCATTCTACATCATTACGCCTACTTGTACTTGGTATTGATGATCACCATACTTCCTGTCTTACGTCTTATTGTTGATTCCCACATTTTACACCATTACGTCTACTTGTACTTGGTATTGATGATCACCATACCTCCTGTCTTATGTCTTGTTGCTGATTCCCACATTTTACACCATTACGCCTACTTGTACTTTGTATTGATGATCACCATACCTCCTGTCTTACGTCTTATTGTTGATTCCCACATTCTACATCATTACGCCTACTTGTACTTTGTATTGATGATCACCATACCTCCTGTCTTATGTCTTGTTGTTGATTCCCACATTTTACACCATTACGCCTACTTGTACTTTGTATTGATGATCACCATACCTCCTGTCTTACGTCTTATTGTTGATTCCCACATTCTACATCATTACGCCTACTTGTACTTTGTATTGATGATCACCATACCTCCTGTCTTATGTCTTGTTGTTGATTCCCACATTTTACACCATTACGCCTACTTGTACTTTGTATTGATGATCACCATACCTCCTGTCTTACGTCTTATTGTTGATTCCCACATTCTACATCATTACGCCTACTTGTACTTGGTATTGATGATCACCATACCTCCTGTCTTACGTCTTATTGTTGATTCCCACATTCTACATCATTACGCCTACTTGTACTTTGTATTGATGATCACCATACCTCCTGTCTTACGTCTTGTTGTTGATTCCCACATTTTACACCATTACGCCTACTTGTACTTTGTATTGATGATCACCATACCTCCTGTCTTACGTCTTATTGTTGATTCCCACATTCTACATCATTACGCCTACTTGTACTTGGTATTGATGATCACCATACCTCCTGTCTTGCTCCCAGAAATGAACAAATGCAACTGGACGGGGTTGAAAACCCTACTTATGCTGTGTCAGCCGTTACAGAGGACTTCATGCCACAAGCTGTCGACAACCCAACCTATGCTGGCTAGCTCACCATGCCACCAACCATTGACATGCCAACCTATGCCAGCTAGCTCATCATGCCACCAACTGTTGACAACCAAATCTATGCCAGGTAGCTCACCATGCCACCAACTGTTGACAACCCAACCTATGCCTGTTAGCTCACCATGCCATCAACTGTTGACAACCCAACCTATGCCAGCCGACTCACCATGCCACTAACTGTTGACAACCCAACCTTTGCCGGCTAGCTCATCATGCCACCAGCTGTTGACAACCCAACCTATGCCAGCTAGCTCACCACTCCACTAACTGTTGACAAACTATGCTATCAGTTGTTGACAACTCAAATTATACTGGCTAGATAAATATAGTTAAGTTGATAACTTAACTGATGGCTACTTTGCTTTGCATTTACTTTAAACAACATCAGTTCCTCAAATGATAAATACATAGCCAAATACATTATTATATAATAATGGCTTTTGTAAGTGGTGCAGTGTATACCCAAGTTTTAGTTTTTGGAACATTTCTGCTGTATGTATAGTCTGTAGTTATTGGCATACCTTTGAGTTCGTGCTCTGATATCAGGTGACTTACCTGATAATTTGAATGTTCCTAAGCTTCTAAGTGTTTTGTCTATTATAAGATCAAATAAAATCAAAAATACTTTATTGTCTGTCCTAAAACAATACACTTTAAAACAGAAAATTGTCTTTAGGCTCATCCGTTTATCATTCAATCAATCAATTAGCTCTAAAAAAATAAAGATATCAAAACACACAACGTTATTGCATGCACATGTAAAGTCTCCACACATGTAAAGTTTTACGAGTAAGATATATATAAATA
Organism: Escarpia spicata; assembly: GCA_963995525.1. Lineage (NCBI taxonomy): Eukaryota > Metazoa > Annelida > Polychaeta > Sabellida > Siboglinidae > Escarpia > Escarpia spicata. The sequence goes on along the minus strand of OZ023215.1, from coordinate 9,510,912 downwards.
ACACATTAAAGTATCCCAAAACGAAAACTAACACATCACACAGACAGACAGTTGACTAAATGTAAAGTTTTTCCAAGCATAAACAATTATTAAACCCAAGCACTCCTAGAACACCAGAGAAGGGCAGTAGTATGTCAATATGTGCATTGACAAAACACACAGTGACAAGAAATCGTGTAATTAAAATAGTATATTAAATTAGTATATTAATACGATAATTCAGGTTGGTTATAATAATCCAGAATTATCACTTCCACTAATTAAATTACTATTTGTTTGCATTCTACAATGTCGTATGTATACACACGTAGTTTGTTTGTCCAGAAAGGGTAAACATTAGTAGTACTACTGGTTCATCTTAATTACTGTATTTAATCAACATAATGGTTTGAGACTATCTACTTAGTAGTTAGCATAATGAACAATGACAAACATTTCAGGTTCTTTTGCTATTATCCTAACTGTTGTGAAACCATATCAGTCACACGGAGAACGTGATATAAAAAGGGGAAAAGGGATCTTGAAACTAACAACATATCAGTCACACAGAGAACGTGATATAAAAAGGGAAAAATGGATCCTGAAACTAACAACATATCAGTCACACAGAGAACGTGATATAAAAAGGGAAAAGGGGATCCTGAAACTAACAACATATCAGTCACACAGAGAACGTGATATAAAAAGGGAAAAAGGGATCCTGAAACTAACAACATATCAGTCACACAGAGAACATGATATAAAAAGGGAAAAAGGGATCCTGAAACTAACAACATATCAGTCACACAGAGAATGTGATATAAAAAGGGAAAAATGGATCCTGAAACTAACAACATATCAGTCACACAGAGAACGTGATATAAAAAGGGAAAAAGGGATCCTGAAACTAACAACATATCAGTCACACAGAGAACGTGATATAAAAAGGGAAAAAGGGTTACTGAAACTAACAACCAAGGAACAGAAGATGTAATGTAGTATTTATTAAATGTTGCTTGTAATCCGGTACATATATAGTTAAAAGTTGGGTTGTTTTAAACTTGTCTGTCAAGGAGTGAAATGTATAGCACTATGAGTGGTCTTAAATGTACCAGGTATGTATGTTTTGTTATTTCCTCAGATTTCTTTGTGGTACAGAAAGATCTGCATAGCTTAATGGGTGCACTTGGTGTGTATAGCTATTACAGTCCTATTTTCCTAGTTCTTGAATTTGTTTTTATAGTACATTTTTTCACATTCAAAAACAAGTACAGTATTTAATGAAGAACATTAAAACACATGCTTGATGTTTTGAAAATGATATGTCAGTTTTTTTCATTTATTTGTTATATATTGTGATACAATGTGAATGTTGTGATGTGAATGTGTAGTTTGTTCTACCCCAGTGACTCTTGACGACAACATGTTAACAATTTGTGATTTGTGTTGTTTTATAAAAAGTGTTCTATCTAACATTCAGTACTGTCATTTACCTTTTTAATATGAATTGTATTATACACTCTGATGCTAAGTGATGATAAATATATTGCACCCTGGACATGTTTTTTAAAATTTTACTATCAGACTTTTACACTATCACCAGGCTGTGTTAATATATTGCTTTTTGCCTGGCATATTTTCTTGATTCCTGAATAAAATCGTGGTACCTTTGACATGACTCATTTTGTTTGTGTCACTAATTTATTTGCTATATATACACACATAAACATGCACGCGCAATATTAATACATATACAAATACATATGTTTATGCAGTCGTTTCCATAGGCAAATATTTATTATGTACTTTTACAAGCATGAAAAAGGCCATGTTTATGTTAATTGGCAAGAGTCTGAAGGTCATTACGCCAATATTGGGACGTGTCAGAAAGCACTACAGGAACTAGACGTGCTTGCCCAGTCTAATAAAAGTGACCACCGTAGCTGCAGATCGACACAACTGTTTCGGATACTCCACAATCATTTGGGCAGAGAGGTAAGCGAAGCATCCGTTTTGATGACTGCACCCTAGAGTTTGTTCATTTATCTAGTGTCTACCTTCACCCGCAGCATCCCTTGGCCTTGGGCTTGACGCAGAGTTCACAGTTCAACAAGCGCATCGGAAAGCATCATAAGGTGTGGGGGACTAGTTTGCTCATCAAGAACACCAACTTAAGCTTAACATCCTCCCCTACGATAGCGAAGCGTGGGCAAAGTAGGAAGTAGGAACTTTCCCTCAATTACTTCCCTCGCTGATGCCTCGCAATGATTCCGGAAGGGATTTTAAAAATCATCTACCATTCATTGTACGCTTCGCCTGGGACTTATATTTCACACACAGCTAAATATTAATATAATATGACATGTCCTTAAATATGAAGGCATATCTACATTAATGTATATTTATATGTGATGGAACGTCACAGAACGTTGCGGAACGTCGATGGAACAGATTTTTAAGGTCGTCTACCATTCGGTGTGTGCTTCGCATGAGACTGATACTTCGCACATAGTTAACTTTATGCAGAAGGAACAACGCAAGTCAGGTATTGATTGAATTAGGCCAAATTAATGACATGCAATTTTATTGACAGTATATTGTTATAAATTGTTACATACACATCCATTGTGACAACGACAGCAAGCATGCCGGCCCCTGACTGCTAAGCACTACTGTCTACTACATACAATTCATCATATGTGTGTGGGTCACTCCACCAATATATACACTATTCACCACATGTGTGGGGGTCACTCCGCCACTAGGTCACCCCCAACTATACAATGTGACCGACCCCCACCAAACCGTTCGGACAACCCCGCCACTGTCAGGGCTGCCATAACATCCTACTAGGGTGTACGCATACTATTTAATCAAGCATAAATCATAAAGCGTAATCCAGCACCTTCTGTCCAGGTCCACTACGCTAGACATTCTCACTGGGTTACTTCATTTCAGAGAGCTGGAGACGGTCGTGTGTTTTTGTGTGATAGTCTTTTTTCAGGTTACACAGAGTTATCAGCCTCACTTCAGATACAGCTGGCCCAGATCTATGAATCTACTGATGGGCAGCTGGTGATACTAGTTCCTTCTCTCAGCATACAGGTAATGGGATCTGACTGTGGCCTGTACGCCATCGCCAACATGTTTGAATTCTGTCAGGATGGTTTTGATAATGTTCCAGAAGAAAAGCTGACGTGGGAATTAAAAAAAGACGATTTGTGGAGTCATCTAATCAGTTGTTTCAGCAGTGGTGATTTCTCTATTTCCCCCCACGGAGATAAGAAGGTTCCAACAGAAACAAAGACTACATCATATCTAATACAAGTTCTATGCCACTGTGGTCTTACCAACTTGTATGCTGACATGGTTGGATTAGAGGACCCTGTTGTTCTCCCACAGAAATGGTCGTGTCCACAATGTACACATGTGTGATGTGTAATAGGCATAATGATTTGATGTCAGTATGGTTGGATTAGAGGACCCTGTTGTTCTCCCACAGAAATGGTCGTGTCCACAATGTACACATGTGTGATGTGTAATAGGCATAATGATTTGATGTCAGTATGGTTGGATTAGAGGACCCTGTTGTTCTCCCACAGAAATGGTCGTGTCCACAATGTACACATGTGTGATGTGTAATGGGCATAAAGATTTGATGTCAGTATGGTTGGATTAGAGGACCCTGTTGTTCTCCCACAGAAATGGTCATGTCCACAATGTACACATGTGTGATGTGTAATGGGCATAATGACTTGATGTCAGTATGGTTGGATTAGAGGACCCTGTTGTTCTCCCACAGAAATGGTCGTGTCCACAATGTACACATGTGTGATGTGTAATGGGCATAAAGATTTGATGTCAGTATGGTTGGATTAGAGGACCCTGTTGTTCTCCCACAGAAATGGTCGTGTCCACAATGTACACATGTGTGATGTGTAATGGGCATAAAGATTTGATGTCAGTATGGTTGGATTAGAGGACCCTGTTGTTCTCCCACAGAAATGGTCATGTCCACAATGTACACATGTGTGATGTGTAATGGGCATAATGATTTGATGTCAGTATGGTTGGATTAGAGGACCCTGTTGTTCTCCCACAGAAATGGTCGTGTCCACAATGTACACATGTGTGATGTGTAACGGGCATAATGACTTGATGTCAGTATGGTTGGATTAGAGGACCCTGTTGTTCTCCCACAGAAATGGTCGTGTCCACAATGTACACATGTGTGATGTGTAATGGGCATAAAGATTTGATGTCAGTGTGGTTGGATTAGAGGACCCTGTTGTTCTCCCACAGAAATGGTCATGTCCACAATGTACACATGTGTGATGTGTAATGGGCATAATGATTTGATGTCAGTATGGTTGGATTAGAGGACCCTGTTGTTCTCCGACAGAAATGGTCGTGTCCACAGTGTACACATGTGTGATGTGTAACGGGCATAATGATTTGATGTCAGTATGGTTGGATTAGAGGACCCTGTTGTTCTCCCACAGAAATGGTTGTGTCCACAATGTACACATGTGTGAAGTGTAATGGGCATAATGATTTAATGTCAGTATGGTTGGATTAGAGGACCCTGTTGTTCTCCCACAGAAATGGTCATGTCCACAACGTACACATGTGTGATGTGTAATGGGCATAATGATTTGATGTCAGTATGGTTGGATTAGAGGACCCTGTTGTTCTCCCACAGAAATGGTCGTGTCCACAATGTACACATGTGTGATGTGTAAAGGGCATAATGATTTGATGTCAGTATGGTTGGATTAGAGGACCCTGTTGTTCTCCCACAGAAATGGTCGTGTCCACAATGTACACATGTGTGATGTGTAACGGGCATAATGATTTGATGTCAGTATGGTTGGATTAGAGGACCCTGTTGTTCTCCCACAGAAATGGTCGTGTCCACAATGTACACATGTGTGATGTGTAAAGGGCATAATGATTTGATGTCAGTATGGTTGGATTAGAGGACCCCGTTGTTCTCCCACAGAAATGGTCGTGTCCACAATGTACACATGTGTGATGTGTAAAGGGCATAATGATTTGATGTCAGTATGGTTGGATTAGAGGACCCTGTTGTTCTCCCACAGAAATGGTCGTGACCACAATGTACACATGTGTGATGTGTAACGGGCATAATGATTTGATGTCAGTATGGTTGGATTAGAGGACCCTGTTGTTCTCCCACAGAAATGGTCGTGACCACAATGTACACATGTGTGATGTGTAACGGGCATCAAGATTTGATGACAGTAGTGTTGGATTAGAGGACCCTGTTGTTCTCCCACAGAAATGGTCGTGTCCACAATGTACACACGTGTGTTGTGTAATGGGCATAATGATTTGATGTCAGTATGGTTGGATTAGAGGACCCTGTTGTTCTCCCACAGAAATGGTCGTGTCCACAATGTACACATGTGTGATGTGTAATGGGCATAAAGATTTGATGTCAGTATGGTTGGATTAGAGGACCCTGTTGTTCTCCCACAGAAATGGTCATGTCCACAATGTACACATGTGTGATGTGTAACAGGCATAATGATTTGATGTCAGTATGGTTGGATTAGAGGACCCTGTTGTTCTCCCACAGAAATGGTTGTGTCCACAATGTACACATGTGTGATGTGTAATGGGCATAATGATTTGATGTCAGTATGGTTGGATTAGAGGACCCTGTTGTTCTCCCACAGAAATTGTCGTGTCCACAATGTACACATGTGTGATGTGTAATGGGCATAATGATTTGATGTCAGTATGGTTGGATTAGAGGACCCTGTTGTTCTCCCACAGAAATGGTCGTGTCCACAATGTACACATGTGTGATGTGTAATGGGCATAATGATTTGATGTCAGTATGGTTGGATTAGAGGACCCTGTTGTTCTCCCACAGAAATGGTCGTGTCCACAATGTACACATGTGTGATGTGTAATGGGCATAATGATTTGATGTCAGTATGGTTGGATTAGAGGACCCTGTTGTTCTCCCACAGAAATGGTTGTGTCCACAATGTACACATGTGTGATGTGTAATGGGCATAATGATTTGATGTCAGTATGGTTGGATTAGAGGACCCTGTTGTTCTCCCACAGAAATGGTCGTGTACACAATGTACACATGTGTGATGTGTAATGGGCATAATGATTTGATGTCGGTATGGTTGGATTAGAGGACCCTGTTGTTCTCCCACAGAAATGGTCATGTCCACAATGTACAGATGTGTGATATGTAACGGGCATAATGATTTGATGTCAGTATGGTTGGATTAGAGGACCCTATTGTTCTCCCACAGAAATGGTCGTGTCCACAATGTACACATGTGTGATGTGTAACGGGCATCAAGATTTGATGACAGTAGTGTTGGATTAGAGGACCCTGTTGTTCTCCCACAGAAATGGTCGTGTCCACAATGTACACACGTGTGTTGTGTAATGGGCATAATGATTTGATGTCAGTATGGTTGGATTAGAGGACCCTGTTGTTCTCCCACAGAAATGGTCGTGTCCACAATGTACACATGTGTGATGTGTAATGGGCATAAAGATTTGATGTCAGTATGGTTGGATTAGAGGACCCTGTTGTTCTCCCACAGAAATGGTCATGTCCACAATGTACACATGTGTGATGTGTAACAGGCATAATGATTTGATGTCAGTATGGTTGGATTAGAGGACCCTGTTGTTCTCCCACAGAAATGGTTGTGTCCACAATGTACACATGTGTGATGTGTAATGGGCATAATGATTTGATGTCAGTATGGTTGGATTAGAGGACCCTGTTGTTCTCCCACAGAAATTGTCGTGTCCACAATGTACACATGTGTGATGTGTAATGGGCATAAAGATTTGATGTCAGTGTGGTTGGATTAGAGGACCCTGTTGTTCTCCCACAGAAATGGTCTTGTCCACAATGTACACACGTGTGATGTGTAAAGGGCATAATGATTTGATGTCAGTATGGTTGGATTAGAGGACCCTGTTGTTCTCCCACAGCATAATGATTTGATGTCAGTATGGTTAGCGAATGTACTAATGTGAATAATAAGGACATAAGGTTAACCAGTGCTAATGTGCTAAAAATGCAATATCTATGTTCCAGTTCATCACATTTGGCTGTGGAGGAAAGCTGTGGGCTGGAAAGATTAATGGTTTCAGACTTTTGAATTGTATATTGGTTTTTCATCATAAATATTTTAAATGTTACACAGTTGTTGTTGTTTGTTTTTAAATGTATATTTTATATATATATATATAGTCAACAGATATGTACTACTGGTACGACATTACACACACGCAAGCACACACACATCGTCCGCCATCTTAATTCCATCTTCGATCGACCTTAAAAATCTGTTCCATCGATGTTCCGCGACGTTCCATCGATGTTCCACCACATATAAATATACATTAATGTAGATATTATGCCTTCATATTTAAGGACATGTCATATTATATCAATATTTAGCTATGTGTGAAATATAAGTCCCAGGTGAAGCATACAACGAATGGTAGATTATTTTTAAAATCCATTCCGGAATCGTTCCTGAAACGTTCAGGGGAATAGAGGCCCCAAGACCATACACCAAACAGGGGAGTGGTCGAGCAAGCAGTATCCCCAAGCCTTTGTTTGCCGCAGTTTGGTTCGGGTCAGGTAGTCTTACTTGGAGTTTTACTTGTTTTTTAAATGACAGGTACTCGAACTTGGACATTTGTACATATCAAATACTTGCAGTTTTTTCTTGAAATCGGGGAGATTTTATTCGGCAGTTCAGCACGCTTCCCATGTCGCCCTGTGTCGTCACGCTGTTTCTAATCTTAGCACTGGAAGAAGGTAACGTAACGTAACGTAAGGTAAGGTAAGGTAAGGTAAGATAAGGTAAGGTAAAGTAACGTGTTTTATTTCGGAATTGTATAATACAGAAGATAAATGAAAGACAAAGCGTATACAATCTATACAATTCGATCCTGGTTGGCTGCAGAGCCAGTATATAATTCAGGGTATACAATGTTATAACAGAAACAATATAACTTGAATCACTGATCGCAGTCAACCAGTGCTAATGGTAAACTGAATTGTCGTAGATACAAATAACTATGATTTTGGAGATTTTCAGCTGAAATCAGGGAGATTTGCCTGTATCCCGGAAGACCGGGAGACACCCAAATTAAACAATTATCAATTGCAGCAGTTTTCTCAGAGAACTTGCTGCAATCTGTTGACAGTGGGACAGGCTACATCTATTTAAACTAGATTCGCAGGGGGATTCACAGAGAAGCTTGAAACTGGAGGCATAGATAAAGAAAGCAGAAATAAATCAGCAAAGAACAGCCTGGAAAACTGTTCTGAATCAGGATATAAATGCGTTTGATTAAATGCAAGAAGCGTAATAAACAAAAGAAGAGAACTCAACATTATGGTAGAAGATATTGACCCTCAGATAATAGGTATAACAGAATCATGGGCCACCACTGATATATCAGATGCCGGATTGGGACTAACAGGCTATATGTATTGTTCAGGAAAGATAGAATAGGAAGAAGGGGAGGTGGAGTTATTTTATATATGTTAAAGAATCTATGCAGGCTTATGAAATAAAATTAGACAGAGAAGCAGATTGCGAAGAAGCTGTTTGGTGTAACATAGTTACAGGAAACTCAACGTTAACGGTTGGATTAGTTTATCGAAGTCCAAACATCGAGAAGGTTCGAGAAGAGCAACACATAAGTCTAAGACTTCAGCTATGTCCTTTCAGCTGCAGCAGCAAACCATACTGTGCATGTATTATGTTGTTGTTGTTGTTGAATAAACGTTCATTCAAACATAAGCATAGAAGAGAATGAAAAAATACAAAACGCTATAAGGGAAGTGAGCAAACGGGACTGTTATTATGGGGGATTTTAACCATGGGCATATAAAATGGAAATCTCTACAGAGTATGGGTAGTGAGGACCACAAGTTTTTAGTTTTAGTACAAGATAGTTTCCTTTCTCAACATGTGCTAGAACCAACCAGGGGAGAGAATGTGTTCGACTTAGTTTTGTCCTCACAGAATGAATTAGTTGACAATATTAAATTATGTGAGCCTCTGGGAAGTAGTGATCACTACCAGATACATTTTACCATCAAAGTAAAATCAGAAAGAAATAATAAAAAGCAGTTCAAGAGAAATTTCCACAAAGGAAGATATAAGGAAATGAGGAAATATTTAGCAAAGATAGACTGGAATGACACACTGAAGAATAAGACAGCAACAGAATGCTGGAATATCTTAAAGAATGAAATAGAGTGCATCGTAGATAAAATTGTCCCCTTAAAAAAACAAGGGAAACGGACCAGAAAGAAATACTTATCGAAATAAGCCATTAGAAAAATTAAGTATAAACAAATGATGTGGAAGTCATATAGACGTACTGGAAATGACGAAGACTACAACATTTATAAAGAAGCACTAAACCAAGCTACAGCTGAAATTAGAAATTCAAAGAGAAGTTATGAACATAAATTAGCTTGTAATATAAAACATGACAGCAAGAGTTTTTATGCGTATGTTCGAAGCAAACAGAAAGTTCAGGATAAGGTCGGTCCTCTAGAAGATAGTGCTGGAAATATAATATCAGAAGGATTCTTAATGGCAGAAGACCTGAATGAGTATTTTAGTTCAGTGTTTACCAGAGAAGACACTAGTTCACTGCCAGTACCAGAGGCTAAGTTCAAGGGGGCAGAATCAGACTATTTAATTGTAACCCCAGAAATGGTAGCTAAGAAAATTAGGGCTATGAAGGATAATAAATCACCTGGAGTGGATGGGATTCCGCCCAAACTACTATTGGAAATTGTAGAACAAATTAGCATACCACTTGCAACAGTTTTCAACTTGTCATTAGAAGAGGGAGTGGTTCCTTTAGAATGGAAAGAAGCAAACATTATACCATTATTTAAAAAAGGTTCTAGAAACAAGTCAGAACTACAGACAAGTGAGTTTAACGTAAATGATTTGCAAATTTTTAGAAAGACTAATTAACGATCACATGGTGGATTTTTTTTTAAACATAACTCAACATGGGTTTCTAAAAGCGAGGTCATGCTTAACAAATATGTTATGTTTTTTAGAAGATATCACTAAGTGGGTAGACGAGGAATCACCAGTAGATATCATCTACTTGGATTTTCAGAAAGCTTTCGACAAAGTGCCACATCAAAGATTACTGCTTAAACTAAAGGCCCATGACATAGGAAATGGTTTAATTAACTGGATAGAACAATGGCTGATTGACAGAAGACAACGTGTAGTAGTTGATGGGGAGGCTTCAAACTGGAAATCAGTTTTGAGTGGGGTACCACAGGGATCAGTACTGGGACCTATATTATTCTTAATATATATCAACGATGATATAACAAGCAACGTGTTGAAATTTGCGGATGATACCAAAGTGTTTAGAAGGGTTAAACGTGATGAAGATAGACAGCATTTACAGGATGATCTTGACAGGTTGATAAAATGGTCTGAAAAATGGCAAATGTTGTTCAATTTTGGGAAATGTAAATGCAGGACATGGGAATGAAGATGTACAATATACAATGGTAGGTTCTGTACTAAGTTAACCATTAGTGCTGATATGAAGGTTTCCGAGAAGTGCGGTATTGCCGCTTCAAAGGGAAATCAAATCTTTGGATTAATTAGGCGAAACAACGTATAAGGAAAAAGAGCTAATAATCCCGCTGTACAAAACAATAGTTAGGCCTCATTTAGAATATTGTATACAAGCGTGGAGGCCATATCGCAGGAAGGACATATGTATGCTAGACAGAGTATAGAGGAGAGCAACAAAAATGTTGGTTTAATAACACTAGAGACCAGGAGATTGAGAGGAGATCAGATAGAAGTGTTTAAAATATTGAATGGTTATGAAAATATTGATAGAAATATGTTTTCTTAGTTAAGAAAGATAGGAGGACCAGAGGACATGAAGTTACATTAGTAAAGGAGCAGTGTAGATTAGATATAAGATAGTTCTCATTTTCACAAAGGACTAAGTGAATGGAACAGATTATCTCCTGATTGTGTTGGTGCTAGTAGCGTGAACATGTTTAAAAATAAAATCGACATATATACCTTAAAAGGGCGGGATACACGTAGATAAAAAGTATTGGACTCTCGATAAGCCAAAAGGCTTCCTTGTCCACCTGCCATCTAGAGTTAATTTTCTGAATGGCAATCTTTTAAAATCTTGCTAAATGCTATAGTTTTTACATACGACATTTGTGCTTACCTCACTTGGTCGCCTGGTTGCAAACTGGTTTGAACTGGTATTCGCTGTGCAAGTCTGCTCTACTCTACAGTCCGTGCGTGTACTTTCTACTCTGAGGTCCGTGCTTATTCGGCACGCCCACGTAACCTTTCGGCACGCTCACGTGACCTTCATATTCCTATAAAAAGCGCGGCGCTCTGCCAGTCGCATAGTAGGAATAACGACACAGGCCTTGACAAAGCTTTGGTGCATATTGTTGAGCAGTTGTCTCTGTTACCTGTTACCTAATCCGTCGATGAAACGTGATGACCATGTCGTCTGTCTTTTACCTGACATTGCCCAGCAACGCGTTAATGAAGTTACACCCCGATTACACGTTGACCCACAATGTCACGGCACTGCCGCAGTTTGTCGGTTTAGTTGGTCAGTGGGAGTGCGGATTGGTGGAAATTAAATATCCCCACACTTGGTATAACGTGACTAGCCATAACATTTGGTTTGCTGTGGTCAGTGAACCAAGTCGGAACGTCGTTCAAAGATTACAAATCGAAGCCGGCTGTTACAACAGACCCGAAAGATTGACCGGTGCCATCATAAGGACAGCTATAAAAGAAAAGAAGTTAACACTGAACTGCAGTGACATCACACAAAAAGTGACCGCGTGGTTGGATCTGGACGTTACTTTTTGTATGGATGTACAAAACATACTTGGTTTTAACAACTCCTTCCTGAGGGAAACCACCGAAGCCAAATCTGTGGTAGACATGGCGCAGGATTTTTTATTCTCTCTATGTTTACACCAATTCCGCCAAAGCCTGTACCAAGCCAGGTTGAAAAGGGAGAAAGGTTGGGCTTAGGGCCAGTAACCCTACCCCGTAAAAATAAACCCTACTACAGAGACGACAAGAAGAAGCCATTCCGGTACACTCTCAAGGTGAAGAGGAGAAGGCACATCCATAAATGTGGATGCATCTGCATCTACAAAGGTATGTACACCTACAGATGTATCTATAACAGGGTTGAGTGAAAGCCGTCAGGAAGCTCGACCCCCGATGAGTCATATCTTTAACGCCAAAATTAACATCAGAATAGGCACATGGAACGTTCGAAAGCTCTCTCAGAGCGGGCGGATGGAGCAGGTGCTGAAGGAAATGAAGGCTTACCATCTAGATATTCTAGGCGTAAGCGAGATGAGATGGACAGGACAGGGACGCTTCAACAGCGGCGATAAAACTGTACTCTACTCCGGAAATGAAGGTCACCATATCCATGGAGTTGGCATCACTCTTAGTAAGGATGCTACACAAGCACTGATAGGGTGAAAGCCAGTTAGTGAACGCATCACCAGAGCGAGGTTCAACACCAGACATGTCAAAGTCACCGTAGTGCAAGTTGCCACAGACGCGGAAAAGGACATATTTTACGACCAACTCCAGAACGTGCTTGACGAGATACCAAGCGTTGACATACAAGTGGTGGTAGGAGACTTTAACGCGAAGCTGGATGGAGACAGAAGAGACATGTATGCTACGGTTGGACCTCACGGTTCTGCTGGAAATACGAATGATAACGGTGAACGATTGCTCTCGATGAGCTCCGCCAGTGGTATCAGCATTGGCAACACCTTCTGCAAACATAAACGCATTCACAAGCAAACCTGGATCTCACCAGATGGCAATACATCGAATGAGATTGATTACATCTGCATTAGTAGTAGATGGCGTACATCTCTACAGGACGTCCGAACCTACAGAGGGGCAGATGTTGGCTCTGACCACAACCTTGTGATTGGTAAGATCCGCTTGAAGTTAAAGAGAATCAAGACGGTGAAGACGGTCAGGCCATATGCGACAGATAACTTAAAGAACACAGACGTCACTAAGAACAAATTCCAAGCGCTACAATACTCAACCGACTTAGAAGAGCAATGGCAGCTATTCCTTCAAGCCGTAAAGGAGAGCGCGAATATAGTATTAGGAAGGAGAAGAGGGTCCAACAGAGAACAATTGATTACTGAAGACTCATGGAAACTGATTGATAAAAGAAAATATATGAATATCAGAAGAGATCAAGCAGCTAGAAACCTCCAACAATGGAGTTCATCAGATGGGGAATACAGGAAACTGGACAAGGAAATAAAAAGAGCTGTAGGACAGATAAGAGGAAATGGTTAGAAGAGAAAGGTAAAGAAGCACAAACAGCAGCAGAACGGAAGGACTCGAAGACGCTGTATAGGATTGTGAGAGAGCTAACTAGTGCGAAAAGCAATTCCAACCTACCAATAAAAGACAAAGATGGCAGAGTGCTTCTAACAAGAGAGGAACAAGTCACTAGGTGGATCGAACACTTCCAAAAAATACTAAATCAACTAACACCTACTACACCCTTCGACTTCGAACAGGAACCAAACACAAAAGAGCTTGATGTCACCACCGATGACATCATCAGGGCAGAAGTCTCCAAAGCCATCGATAGCCTCAAGAACAACAAGGCAGCGGGCCTCGATGAAGTATCGGCCGAACTATTGAAACATAGCAAGGACGGGGTCGAAGACAAGTTAACCTACTTGTTCAATCTGATCTGTTGTGAGTAGGAAGTCCCTGATGATTGGAGACGAGGAGTGATCGTGACGTTACCAAAGAAGGGGTGCCTCAGCGATTGCAATAACTGGCGAGGAATAACATTGATGTCAGTATCTCGAAAGGTGTTCTGCAGCGTGATCCTAAACCGGCTGAAGACAGCAGTTGACTAACACCTCCGGGATGAACAAGCTGGTTTTCGAAGAGGAAGATCGTGCTGTGAGCAGATCTTCACATTGCGAAACATCATTGAGCAAAGCAGAGAGTTTCAGATACCTCTTTTAGTAAACTTCATTGTCTTTATGAAGGCTTTCGACATTGTCCACTGAGAGTCGTTATGGCAAATCCTGAAGCTATACGGCGTACCTAACAAATATATAGACATTTTCAAATCGCTATATACCAAAACAACAACTGCTGCATCAAGACCAACGATGGCTACATGTTCGAGATAGAGACAGGTGGACGTCAAGGGTGCATCCTGTCCCTTTTCCTCTTTGGTGTTGTTATTGACTTCATCATGAGGAAAACGATGAAAGGTCCGAACTTTCGTGTTAAGTGGATAAATAATATATTGACAGACCTTGACTTTGCCGACGACATTGCACTGCCCAGCCACATCCCGGAAATCCTGCAATGTTTGACCAATAATTTAAACGACAATGGAGCGGTGGTCGAATTACGAATCAGCTATGAGAAAACAAAAACATTGTCAGTTGGTGATGGATCTGACCCCCACATTGTGATCGGTCAGCAAGACTTGCAGTGTGTCGAGAACTTTCCTTACCTCGGAAGCTACATCTCTGGGGAAGGCGATGCGGAAGTAAATGTGCGACCGAGGATAGGCAAGGCGTCAGCAGTGTTCCAAAGACTACGTCCAATATGGTCCAGTACCACCATCAGAAAGGACATAAAACTACGTCTTTACATGTCAATCGTAATACCAACAGCGATATATGCCTGTGAAAGGTGGAAGAATACGGCGAGGATATAAAAAAAAACATGACATATTCCACCAGCGATGCTTCCTGTTCATATTGGGCATATAGTGGAGAGAGGAAATCACCAATGAAGAAGTGATGAGGAGGGCAGGTCTGGATAGCCTGCATGACATAGTTAAGTCTCGACGACGGAGACTAGCGGGACATATCCTACGTTTACCAAGAGGTAGAATAGCATATGTAGCGATGGAGTGGGTGCCTGAGGGTGGTAACAGAAAGAGAGGAAGGCCGACCAAGACCTGGCGCGTGACATTTAAAGAAGAAGATCTGGCAGTAATGGAAATTACCTGGAA
The DNA here is from genome assembly GCA_963995525.1 of Escarpia spicata. NCBI lineage: Eukaryota > Metazoa > Annelida > Polychaeta > Sabellida > Siboglinidae > Escarpia > Escarpia spicata. The sequence goes on along the minus strand of OZ023215.1, from coordinate 9,495,801 downwards.
TGAGGCCAAATAAATTGCGAAAGACCGTAATAGATGGAGAAAGCTCGTCGCCCGATGTCCCGAAAGGAACAGTAGGAACTAAATCTAAGTAAGTAAGATGTTTACGCCAACGTTGTGGAATCACGTGTGGTCGGAGACAGCGTCGTCCCTCTTTTGATGGTTGTACCGGTAGAAGGTAAACACGGAGACGTGGTGTCAAAAAGTTTCGACAATGTACAATACGTTCCCGTCTTGCACAAAGAATTGACGACCACTGACATAAATATAAGAGACTCCTACCGTGTTCCCATCTAGCGGCGCCTATATAATCGAGGCAAGTGCTCGATAATCCATTTTGCGTACGCTGCCATGCAGTAGCAAATGTTTTGGGTGAGCAGCCAATCAGCATCGTTATCGAGATTCTTCATCCAAAAATAAATTAGGATTTAACTTTTCTGTTTATCACTTGTGTCAATATAACCAATATGCAGCATAAACTTATATACGTTGACTCTTATTTAATTTTTAGTTTTACTGTTATAGCCCGAGAGCCAATCATCGTCTCTGCCCGGTATCAGTATCGTATAGTGAAAACTAAGTGAAAACCAGTGTTATCTTCCAGGCGGTAGAACGGGAGCCCTACGGTGCTCCCATCCCGTGGCGCCTGGATAATCGAGGTAGCGTGGATCCGCATGGAAAAGGTCAATTGAAGCAGTGCTTATATATAAATTGTATAGATAGACACCCTATCTGATTGCATGGCTTAAAGCAAATGTAGTACCAGCATTCAAAAAAGGAGACAGAGGGAAAGCTGGAAACTACCACCCCATCTCCCAAACCTCTGTCTTATGCAAACACCTTGAACACATAGTCCGCTCCCACATCATGACACATTTGGATAACCACAACATCCTCACAGATGCCCAGCATGGCTTCAGGAAGACGCGATCCACAGAGACACAGCTTTTAGGAACCCTACACGATCTAGCACACACACTCGAGGAGGGAGGACAAATGGACTGCATACTCCTTGATTTCAGCAAGGCGTTCGATAAAGTGCCTCATCGCAGACTCATACTAAAACTAAAATACTACGGGGTCCGGGACAACATCCTAGAATGGACCGAATCATTCCTACATAACCGGACACAGAGAGTCCTAGTGAATGGAAGCTCTTCCAAAGAGACCCCCGTCCTATCAGGCGTCCCACAGGGCACTGTGTTACGACCGCTGCTGTCTCTTGTTTACATCAACGATATACCAAACTGCGTGACATCAAACTGTATGCAGATGACAGCCTACTGTATCGCAGAATCAGCAGCGTGGACGACTCATTGCGCCTGAAGGAGGACCTCAATAGACTTCAGGAATGGGAGAAAACCTGGCTCATGAGCTTCCACCCAGACAAATGTGAAATCTTAAGAATCACCAACAAAACTAAACCCATTCTCTCAGAATATTTAATTAATGACCACAAATTAGCTTTAGCCATAGACGACATCCCCAAATCAAAACAGCAGAAAGCTAGGCAATTGGCAGCATCAGAGAACACCTGTAAAACACAGCAAAGTACCTTGGCGTCAACATCAATAGCAAACGTGAACGCCATCACTAAGAAAGCCAGTAACGCCCTTGCCTTCCTTAACCGCAACACCAGCAACTGCCCCAGACCAGTTAAATCATACTGCTATCAAACATACGTCAGACCAACAATAGAGTATGCTTCTGCCGTTTGGGACCCTGCCACCAAGCGAAATATCGACGAACTGGTGTTGGTACAGAGGCGTGCTGCCAGGTACGTTTATGGTGAGTGGCGGCGCCGCAGCAGCCCAACCTTCATGCTCCACCAATTGCAATGGCAGTCTCTGGAACAGCGCAGATGTATGGCGAGGCTCAACATGATGTATAAAATTCAAAACGGCCTCGTCGACATCCATGCCAGCCTACACACAAAGCCAGCCCGTACCCACTGCGCCACAGAACTCTTAGCTGAGGGACGCAGAGGGCATCCATTCCAATTAATGGTTCAACGTTCCCGAATATAGGTTTTCCAACATTCCTTTTTTATAGCCACAATAATACCCTGGAATAACCTAACCGCCCAATCAGTTCAATCTCCGTCTCTAGATGCTTTCAAACAGTGCCTTGCAGACACTGCCGCAAACAAAGTCTAACTAAGAGTGACCGCTGTTTGTTTTGAACTTGCACTTTCACATGATTTTATAAACAGTTACAACCAGCATTGCACACCTGCACACCTGGCGCACACAACGAACACCACACCATCCACAAAGTGGTCAGTAATGACGGTAGTGAATTACTGGAAGAAGAAGAGTATAGTATTGATTAGAAGCAATTAATTATTCATGTAAGCCGCCAACAGTCTGTGGTCGTGTTATTTCCCAAACGGCCCTTTATATATATATATTATGTTCATATAAATTGAAGCATTTTTAATTGAAGTAAATTTGAAAATACCAGTAGGTGATAGCAGTATGACCTATTTGTGGCAAGTGATACGATGTAAAAATACATAAAATACAAATTAAGATGATATCGTAACTCTTTAGACAAAGTTTTTTGCTATCGTGAAATTAGCAAAATAAAAAATTTTTAATACCGAATATGAGCATGCACGTGTTAAAAATAAACTATTGCGGTACTCGGTCAACAACTAGCGGTAATGACCAACACCTACCACTGAAGTCCATCATCATACCACATGACGTCGGCTTTTATAACTTGAATAGCCCAAAGATAGGTCTATTCAGAAATTCCACCTAGTAATATGATTATTTCAAATAAATAGATGCAACACCTGGTTTTTGGACAATGGGGTCAAGAAACCCGAACGTTTTCATGATTAAGAGACCCGTTAGCTTAGTGTCAGTTGTTACATCACTGCGGGTATTCACCACTCTGGGGTATCTAAGGTTTTAACCTCGCGATTGTTGAAACTTCGTTTGCAAAGGGCGACGGAACTCCAGATAATGGACGTGTGCCCGATGGGGTGTCAGTCTTAATAGGACTAATGTGTGAACGTATCGAGTCGGTGTGTGTGCGTGCGTGCGTGCGTGCGTGCGTGCGTGCGTGCGTGCGTGCGTGCGTGCGTGCGTGCGTGCGTGCGTGCGTGCGCGCGCGCGCATCGTATCCGCAACTTTCTGTACTTGCGCCGGATTTATATACACCCGATATATACCTGGACGGTCAGTAACTGGCGCAGGTCGTACCCGCTATCGCCAGAGGAGTTGGAGGCTTTGTACTTCAGTGTCATCATCTGTAGAGAGGTCTCGATGGCTCAGTTTCACCGACGGTTGGACCGCACCACGCACAGAAACTTTCGAATAGCGCTGAAATACACTAAGCCTACATTTGAGGCACCTAGCACGCGCACGAAGTACTCACAACAACACGTGCTATGCGGGGGTTGATTGGAGCCAGCTGGATGTGACATGTGTCGCGGCCGTCCAAGTGACGTGTACCACAGAGTTGATGTGGTTAGGTATTTGGCGTGGGTCGTGGACAGTCGGATTCCCGCGTGTAGGTGTGCGTATTAACAATTGACAGTGAATTTTAGTAATTTCTTATTTACCGATCTACTTTTTTGTATACTTTCTTATTAGTTGCACTTGATCGTGCAATTTTTTTAAAGAAATTGGTAATATGATTTGTTATAAGGGGCGGATCCAAAAAAATAAGAGATCCAGTCAAGATGCCAGAATAGAAACGAAACGAGGTGGAGAATTATTACAAAAGTATCTTTTATGTGACAGGATGAAACCGCTGCGAAACTGAAGCACATGGTTTCCCAGAAATCGTTTTTGTCATACTCAAAGAATTTCTCACATATCAATACGCTTTGGTACAAAATACCAAGGGCAACCTTAATGCGGATACATGTAATGTGCAAATGGACTTTGCGTAAAACTTCGTTTCTATAGTCATGATGAAGAAATGCAGTCCACCTACTTCAGCAATAACCACGTTACACCATGTCCAATTGTGGTGCAATTCAAAAATATTGTTCAGGATGAATATATTGAGGGCGATCAAGGATGGAGAACATACATCGCCGTTGTGGCTGATAGAGCACACAATGTACAGACCCGTAACCAGATAGAGCACACAATGTACACACCCGTAACCAGATAGAGCACACAATGTACAGACCCGTAACCAGATAGAGCACACAATGCACACACCCGTAACCAGATAGAGCACACAATGCACACACCCGTAACCAGATAGAGCACACAATGTACACACCCGTAACCAGGTTTTGCTGATGGTTGATATATATGTGTGTGTGTGTGTGTGTGTTTGTGTGTGTGTGTGTGTGTGTGTGTGTGTGTGTGTGTGTGTGTGTGTGTGTGTGTGTGTGTGTGTGTGTGTGTGTGTGTGTGTGTGTGTGTGTGTGTGTGTGTGTGTGTGTGTGTGTGTGTGTGTGTGTGTGTGTGTGTGTGTGTGTGTGTGTGTGTGTGTGTGTGTGTGTGTGTGTGTGTGTGTGTGTGTGTGTGTGTATACTCAGAACTCAGAAGCAATTTATTTGACCTATAAATACGATACATATACAACGAATAACGCAAGTAATAGATAAGGTCTGGAGACTCCCATTAAGATATATAATATCGCCAGCACAGGAGCCACCCCATAAATATAAACAACAACAACATTTACATGACACAAATCAAAATAGCATATGACTTGTTTTTATAGTTGATAATTACTCAATGTATCAACATACATACATAATACAAGGACTGATTATATGTACTCGTGTACACATAGACGTACATATGGATACTTAGGTATACATTCTAATACGTATTACGAATTACAAATAAAGCAATTATGGATACGACAAGTGGATTCATAATTTAAAATAAAAACTTTTTTGTGTATGTTGAAAAACCATATAGACTGTGGGTGTAAATTGTATTAATGATAATACTTGGTGTATTGTTAACTGTCTCTACTACGTTGTGTCTAATGCATTTTTTTCGCAAATTCATGTTTGCATCTGGACATATACAGATTATTTCTTTCACGTGTGCAGTGCTGATGAATATAATAAATGTGTGTGCTTGGAAAAACATTGAAGTAATAGGTTAAAAGATTGTTAATTAATTTATAGTAAACATTTTTAACTGTTGGATTTTATAAATGTCATCCAACTTTAGTAACTGAAGTCTTTTAAAAATAGGACTTGTGTGAGCATTGTATTTACTTAAGGATATTATTCGTATTGTTTTTTTCTGTAATTTGAAAATTCGATATGCTTGATGACCCCATAAAAGTAAGCCATAATTAATATGAGGGAGAATAAGAGCATTGTACATAATATATAATGTATTAGGTGGTAAAAGTGTTTAAGTTTATTTAGTATGCCTATTGTTTTATATATTTTATTTGCTATTTGGCTTGTATGACTGCCAGATTAAATGGTTATTTATTGTGATGCCTAAAACATTGAAATAATTTACACATTTAATGTATGTCCCATTTATTTGTAATACAGGGTATTCTACTTTCTTTTGAGGCATATGAAAAATCAGGAATTTAGTCTTTTGGCATTTAGTGACAGTTTGTTGGCTTTCAACCAATTGCTAATCTTTGTTAATTCTTTGTTAATAGTTTCACTTCGCATTTGGCTTTCTGAATCGTTAAATGTGTTTAGTGTACTAGTAAGGGTGGTGTCGTCAGCATACGTTATCAATTTGAACAGGTCACTAGAAAGTGCTATGTCATTCACATATATAATAAGTAAGAATGGCCCTAAAATTGAACCTTGAGTGACACCAATGTTGATGACTATTTCCTTAGACTTAACATTTTCAATTTCTACGTACTGCTTACGATTTTGTACATAACTCGTACAAAGGTCCAGAGCCTTGTCATTTAATCCATAATAATTTAACTTTTGTTCCAATATATTGTGATCAATTGCTTTTGATAAATCAAGGTATGTATTTATTGGAGTAACCGATTTATCAAGTTCTTGTATAATTCTATCTAGTATCTATTCAAGTGTAGCCAGCTCAGTAGAATGTTTCTTTCTAAACCCATATTGGCTATTGTAGTATAACGCTTTAGAATGGAAGTAATCAGGGATTTGATCAAACGCAACCCTTTCAAAAAAATTTGAAAACACTGACGGGATAGAAATAGGACGATAATTGTTAAAGTCAGAAACATCACCTTTTGAAAAGGGGTATGACTTTTGCAATTTTTAATATGTCTGAAAATATACCAGTTATTATTGATTGATTAATAATTAGAGTGACTGCATTGCTGATATCATTTTTTTATAAATTTTAGTAATGGTATTGAAATACCGTCGTTTCCACAACTTGATTTTGGAGGTAAATGATCAATTATATTAACAGTAGTTTCCATGTTAATTGGATTAAAGCTGAAGGTGTGAAATATCGCGTTATTCCGGTAATATTTGTATGATTTACCTCCACTAGGAGTTGTTTTATAGGCTAGAGTAGGACCAGCATTAGTAAAAAACGTGTTAAATCTGTTTGCAATAATGCTTTTGTCGCTAATCATTTCCCCATCGACTTTGAACAAATCTGGAAATTGTTCTTTCTTTTGAGTTTTCTGATTAATTTCTTTAATTAAACACCACGTCTTTTTAACATCATGCTTATGCTTTTCAAAATTGGATTGGTAATGCATTTGCTTAGCTAAACTAATATTACTTTTAAGAATTTTATTATAAGTATGTAAGTCATTTTAAAGTTTATAGCAATGCTCTGTATTTAGGTGGGCCTGTTTCATTCTCGAATACAATTTGTTTCTAAATTTAATCGACACAATAATGCCCTTGGTAATCCAATGAGTTATCTTATGTTTATATTTGTTAAATTGAATTACTTTAATAGGTAGAAATGTATCCATAACTGCAGTAACAATTTCATCGAGGATATTGTAGTTTTCATTCGGATCCGCATGAGTATCTGTGTTAAGTTTATAATAAAGATTTGAGTTAAGTATTGCAGTTTTAATTGTTGTTTTATTCGTATAAATCTTCGTATCGCATTAGAAGTTTCGATATAGTCCAGACTTAGAAAGTACGGAAAGTGATCAGAAATATTGCTCACTAAAATACCAGCTGAGGATATGAAGAATCCTTTTGATAAATTGCATAAAATACAATGAGTGTTCCATGATATTCTGAAAGTCGTGTTGGCATAGTAATTTTAGGGAAGAAACCATGTGAAACGATTGTATCGAAATATTATGAATATTCCGCATGGAAATATAACACAATGTACTTATTGCATCAGCACAAAATGTGTGAAAATAAAGTACAGCATATGTACTGCCACAACATGAACGTCGAGTGAGAATAATGTAAGTATATTGAACAAAACGCAAACTGACTATTGCGAAGACACTAAGCTTGGGGGAAATACTATATATAATGCACTGTCCCAAAAATAAAAAATAACTAACACTAAATGTAGTGAAAAGAAAATGTATAAATATTTCCCTCCCACAAAAATTAAAACAAAGTGAATATTGACTGTATATCGATATATATCGATGTACATCATATCCCTATAGACTAAAATGTAAATAATATGAAATTGCACTATGTAAATACAGCGTCATTTCATGTGGGGCAGTTCGCTTAAGAGTAAATGTCAGCAAAAAAGCATATATCAAAAACATGAAATGATTTATACAAAACATCATAGGTACTATAACATACTGTAAATATATACATTGTGGATGTGAATAATAATTACAAGAAGATGAGTCTTCATTAAAAATGTTGTTTTCCGGCTCAATTCTTGGGCCAAGCTCATGTATATTGTCATCTTGAAGTACATTTAGACTAACATTATTTTCTACTAAATCAACATCGGTTATCAAGCTATCATAATATTGTAGTGAATTCTCACTACAGTATTACTATCATCATTAACACACGTTGGATTTATGTCCATACTATTGCATAGTGAGCATTCAATTACATCATTGTTTACGTGTTCCATATGTATTCCACATAAACACTGTGCTACAGTATTGTTCGGTCCGGTCACGGGTGTTTATTGTCTGTCAAGTTGACGGAGGTATTGGTCGGTCGAGATGGTGACTTTCCTACCGTTTCGAAGAAGGCATACGATGCGGCCGTCTGCCGTCCAAGTGGCGGAGACGTTGCTCAGCATATTTGCTTTGTTGAACAGTTCACTGCGACGTCTGGTCAAATTTTCCGTTTTGTCCCCTTTAGGCGCCGTTTCGCTGTGAACACGTTTTGTCGTTGTTGATATGTTGTGAATTTCACAATAATTGGTCGCGGCTTCGGGTTAGTCGAGTTTGCAGACGATCCCAGACGGTGGCATCGGTCGATATGTTCGCGTCCAGTCGAAATGCCGAGTTTGTTTTGGAAGATGTCCAGCACAGCGGTCTCTGAGTCCGCGGAGTTGGGCACACCATGCACGATTAATCAGTTTCTTCTATTGTACTGTTAAACTGCATCAATATCTTCATACGGCTTGACTTTGTCCGCCTCAAGCTTCGTGTCTCAGGATTTGTACACTTCTTGCTTGATGTCTGCCACAGCGTCAGATGTGACTCAACGATGTTGCTAATAAAGTTTGTACTCTCAATTAGCCGGGCAATGATCGCCTGACTATTTTAGTCAAAGACTGAGGCAATTATTGGGTCGTTGGTTTGGATAAGGGAAATTATTGCCATATATATATATATACATATATATATATGGCATATTATATATATATATATATATATATATATATATATATATATATATATATATATATATATATATATATATATATATATATGACCTTGTTCACCTCGTCAGGTGTCATGTTTGCATGGATGATACTGCCTATGTCATCATATGGTGGGGTGGAGCAGGTGGGGTGGAGCTTCCTCGCGATCATGGAATAAATCGGCATCATGGTCATCACCAAGCAGCTGAAATGGGGAAGAACTACCGAAATACAGGAAAAATACAAGTGTTAAACAGCAGACGTACAGCGCCAGTTACGCAATTGGATAACGTAATAAGCCAATAACAATCGTCTGAATATGTTGCAGTATACACTACCACAACCAGATGTCCATCCATGTGTAATCAGCAACCTGAACATTTATACTACACAAATACTGCTGTTTAACACTTGTATGTTTCCTTTATTTCGGAGCGCAGTAGCGCAGCGGGGAAGAGCTCCGGTATCTCGACTGAGAGAACGCGGGTTCGAATCCTGTGCGTCGGTGTCGAACCTTGGGCAAGTTCGTTTACTCTACATTGCTTCATTTCACTGTATAAATGAGTACCTGACTATATACAGTGGTGGATATTTGTGTACGGGTAGTCTTCGTGCATTAATTGCAGCGTTGTTGAAATTTTCCCAGAGAAGTCGAGATGGTGTTCGATTGAACAGATCTGTCAAGGAGTAAAGTGCAAAGCGCTTTGAGCAGTCCTGAGGACTGATACTGTGTTTGTTAGTTTGATTTTAATGATGAATCGCCGGAAACGTCAAAAATCTCAGCAGTTATTAGGACAATTATTTTAAACCAATATTGGAAATGTTGGAATTGCAATTAAGATATATGATATGTGTGAAAAGACAGGTAAGATGAGCATCCTGCAAACTGTTTTTAATAGTTATTGCTTTGTCTTCTGACGTCTTGGACGTTTGTTCCTCCTGAATCACACTGATGCCTGCTTCACGGCTGGCACCTGGTCTTGGGTCCTTCCCTGCCACTTCTGCAACACAAAACAAATCATCTAAATAAATTTGACACGTAGAAGTTAGCTTGAAGATAATTGTAGAATTAAATCATAGAACTTAAAAGGACCGGTAAGTAGTTATAATATTATTTTTGGCGATGTTATGGTTTGCTTGATGCTTGATATAGTAATCCCTTTACAGCTGTTCACAGCTAAACACGGATTTGTGCGATGCGTAACGTCAGGGCAGTTGAACAAAAAGGAAAAAAATCGTGTAGGAGGATGTTCAAAATAAAGAAAGAAAAACAAACAAAAGCGCGGATAAAAACAAGTGGTGCACTATATACATACGTTTGTAGCTTTAGAGGATGTAGACGCCATGCAAGGGTTGCATTTCCCTGATGGCTGGCATGGCGACACACAGGAAGGCTGGCAATGATGGCGTGATGTGTAGAACAGCAGATGTATGTAGTCTGTTCCATATGGATACTTCTCTGGGATAGAATGCATATTTATATGCATTGATGGTTGGAATTATTGTGTTCGTGTATTTAAATGGATGGTCAATTATGTTGGAGATGTGCGTAGCGTGCTGGAAACATGACGGAGGGCTGATGTTGACCATGTGGTAGTGGACTTTGTAAAACATTGAAGCTTGCTGAATAAGGCGACGTGTGTGGAGCGAGTCCCAGTTGAGTTTGTTTATGAGTGGCTTAATATGTGTTTCTTTTCGGTAGTCGGATTTTGTGTACATATATGGTAGTGAATATCACCAAGCAGTGAGTATAATTAGAGAAACATTTAATACTGACAGAACAACTGAGAAAAACGTGTGGTCACTTCCACAAAACAAGATGGCAGACACTGTTAAAGTAATTGGTCAGAGTCTGGCCAATGGTCACTAGAGGGTGGTTCATTAATAACAATGAGACATGTGCCACCGACATAAAATAGCATGGACTGCAATGTCAGTGAATACAATATAGTTCACATGTCATGGAATTAGAAACATAACAGTCCTCCCTTCCAGATTGTTCGTTGCTTCTCTTCGGCGGAATACCAAAGTTAACGCGGGTCGAACGACGAGGTACCACGGGCTGATCAACAGGGACAGGCGGTTCATCGTTCATGGCTTCGTCAGGCTGGTGTTTGTCAACGGGCAAGTCGGGAACACCGTTGTCGTATTGCTGCTGATCCGTGTAGGACGTTCAATCGCGAGTGCAGCAGAAAGCTTCAGATTGCGCCGGCGGTTCATTGTTGGAACGGAACGCGACTTCAGCTGATCTTCGTGTAGGCGGCAATGTCCATCGGGTCCTTGGACGATTAACATTTTCTTTCCGCCAGTCAATTTTCCAGCTACCCATTTTGGACGATTTTGGGTTAAATCTCTGTAATGGACATATGCACATATTGAGAATTTCGGCTTGGCTGGCAATGCTGATTTCTTGTGTGTTTACTCTTTGTGCACATGTGGTTGTAGAACGGAGAGAGAAGACCGCAGCTGGTGTCCGAGCATCAGTTCAGCTGGAGTATGACCAGTCGTGCAATTTGGAGTGACACGGTATTACTGGAGGAATTCTCGCAATGCCAGATGTTTCGACTTCCTCTCCCCTCTGACAGCTCGTTTCATGGCCTGTTAGAAAATACAAACAAGCCGTTCAGCTTCACCGTTCGATAGTGGGTGAAATGGCGCAGAAGTCAGATGTGCGATCGAGTGTGCATTGCACCAGTCAGCGAACGTCTTTGAGGCGAACTGCGGGCCATTGTCGGACACAATTGTCTCTGGCAGGCCCCAGATAACAAACAAGTCATCGAGCGCGGACGTTGTAGTCTCAGATTCGGATACTTGTTTAATTTAAGAACGTGCGGCCATTTCAAGTGGGCATCCATCATGTCATCTAGGAATGGACCGGCAAAATCAATATGAATGCGCTGCCATGGGCGGTCCGGAACGGGCCATCCAGACAGATTTTCAGGTTGATTTGGGCCTGTTTCGGCACAAGCTGTGCAGTCCTTGCAGTGGGCGGCGATGTCGACCTCGATATTAGGCCACCACACATGCATGCGTGCGAACGACTTTATGCGCACTATTCCAATGTGCGTCAAGGGCAGCACGTTGAGGACCCAAGCACGAAGTGCAGTCGGAATGATGACTCGGGAATCGCGTAGAAGGACACCATACTTCGATGTGATCTCCGACTGGGCGTTCAGGTAAGTACGAACTTTGTCCTTATCTTGATTATGCGGCCACGTGAATGGCCACCCATTTGCAACAACGTCTAGTACCTGTGTTAGAAGCGGGTCCTTTCTGATGTAGTCGGCGACGGTTTTCGCAGAGAGCGGCAAATTGAGAATGACCTGAATGTCGAGCAAGTTCACTTCCTTGTCGATTTCGGCTATGCTCTCCTCTTTGTCGAAGCTCGGATCGGGACCAATGGGCAAACTGTCTGTAGACGATGTGGTAATCGTAGCCCATCATTATCAGTGCCCACCGTTGCAGTCGCTGTAGCTTCGTCACTGGTAAACTCTTCTCTTGACTAAAGATGGCCAGCAGAGGTTTGTGATCTGTGGTGAGCGGGAAGTGGCGACCACTCAGGTACTGATGGAATTTCCTCACCGAAAATGATTGACTTGTCTCCTTCTCCAACTGGCGGTAATTCTTCTCTGCCGACGTCAGCGTTTTGGAGGTGAAGGCGATCGGTTCCTCAGTGCCATCCATTGCACACTGAGAAATAACAGCCCCGATGCCATAAGGCGATCCGTCGGCGGCCAGAGATATCGGCCTAGTTGGATCGTAGTGGACCAAGCGCGTTTTCTGGGCCAGCATCTCCTTCAGTCGGTTGAACGCCTGGTCGCACTCAGCGGACCAGGCCCATTTGACGTCTTGTCTGCGCAGTCGGTTTAGAGGGGCGCATATGGTAGAGAATGATGGCAAGAACTTTCCGTAATAGTTTAGCTTACCGATGAAGCTTTCCAGCTGTTTAACGTTCTCGGGCGTCGGAAATTTGACGATGACGTTGACGCGTTCCTCAGACGCAGTCCTCCTTGCAGCTTGGCGAACAGTTCGTCTACCCTCGGAATGGGGTGCTGATCTATGTGCAGCTGAGGATTTACAATCACTTTATAGTCTTCGTAGATGCACACTTTTCCGCTCGGCTTCTGCACGACGACATTGGGCGTCGCCCATTCACTGTGATTGACACGAGTTATGATGCCCAAATCCTCTAGACGATGTAGCTCTTTGTCAACGGCATCCATGCGACTGACTGGTACTGGTCTCGGTTTATAGAACTTGGGGACGGCATCTTCTTTCAGTAGAAGCCGTGCTTTTACCTTAGTGCAGAGCCCCAATCCGGGCGCGAAGATAGCTGGGTTCTGGTCTAGGACCCTCTGTAGGTCGTGATCACACTTCGATTACATTGCAGTCAGTGGTAGACGGCAATGCAGTAGCAGTACTGCTGTAGATCAAGGCATTCACATTAACTTGGAATGCTTTGATCCAGTCAAGCGCGAAAAGAGACGTGCCTGCTTTTCCGACGACGATCAGTGGCGAAGTCCGATTGGCCCCATTGCAGGACACAGTGACATTGCATTGTCCTTTGACTGGAATCGGTTGCTTGCCATAACCGAAAAGTTGGATCTTTGACGACGTCAAATGTGGCGATCCGATGCACTTCCAGATATCCGGGCCAACGAGCAACACAGTGTGTAGGTCGACGTTTGAGATTTGCAGTAAAAGCTGCGGTTTATCGACGCGTGTGGAAGAGGAGAGCACCTCAACTGCGGTAGTCTCTGTACTTTTTTTCGACCGTGTGTTGAGCCATTTTTCTTTTTCTGGCGGGCTTTCCAGAAGACCTGCACACAGCCTGTATGTGTCCTTTACGATCGCACCCCTAGCAGACGGCGTCGATGAATGGACAGTCTCTGTGGTGATCAGCAGGCGAACCACATCGATAGCAGGCTTTCTGGCCTCTTAGGTTGACTGTTAGCCCGACCCTTTTCTCCGTGATCAGGTCGCTGTTTAACTTGGAAGCGTTGCTTCTGGCGAGACGGGTGACTTTGGCGAACAGCGTGCACCTCCTGCTGAGGGTGGCCTGTTGTTTGTTCGTGCATTTCGTGCATTTTGTTCAGCTCTTTGCTAAGTAGTTCTGCCATTTTAGTACACTGTAGTACGTTCGTCAGTGAAGCGTCTGTTTCTTTCAGTATTGCCTGGTGTATAAAAGTGTGCCTACAGCCCATGACAAGCCTATCTCATAGTGCATTGTCCTGGCACTTTACACAGCACTGCTCTTCGAAGTCACACTCTTTAGCTTTAGTGCGCAGTTCGGTCAGGAAATCAGTGATGGATTGACCTTCCTGCTGAACCGTCCGTGCGGAAGAAGTCGAGACACGCAGCAAGAAAGTTACGCTTTTCCTCGAAATGCAGTTTAAGCGCCGCTTTCACTTCTTCGTAGGAAGTTTCTGTCACTTCTTTAGTCAGTAGATTCTGAAGAACTGCAAATGTTTCTGATGACATGGTTGAACACAGAACAGCCTTTTTCTTTGGGTCTGTTGTGATGTTGTTTGAGTAGAACTCCGCACGCATCATGTATGACGACCATCGCTCTCTTTCTAAGTCGAACCGGTCATACTGGCGTGTCATGCTTGAATGACAGTCAGTACACAGACACGCAGACAGTAGGCTATTGTCTGCAGTTCAGAGCCAGTTCAGGCATGTACTCACTGAAGCATGTCGACACAGTTTGTAGGTAGTTGAAAACAATCCCACCACTGCCACTAACTTTTGTGTACTTATATGCTAGTGAATATCACCAAACAGTGAGTATAATTAGAGAAAAAATTAATACTGGCATAATAACTGAGAAAAACATGTGGTCACTTCCACAAAACAAGATGGCAGACACTGTAAAAGTAATTGGTTAGAGTCTGGTCAATGGTCACTAGAGGGTGGTTCAATAATAACAATGAGACATGTGCCACTGACATAAAATAGCATGGACTGCAATATCAGTGAATACAACATAGTTCATATATCGTGGAATTAGAAACATGACACCGGAGAAGATGAATCTTGCAGCATTTCTTTGAATTTGTTCTATGCGGTTAATTTCAGTTGCTGTGTTGGGATTCCATACTTCACTGGCATATTCAATTTGTGGTGGAACAAAGGTTTGGTAAGTTTTTTCTTTGACATTTTGTGAGCAAGGTGACAGTATTCTTCTTAAGAGTCTAAGTGTGCGGCTGGCTTTGGTGGTTATTTTGGTGCAGTGGTTGTTCTATCATCTTAGGTCATATGATATTGTGACTCCAAGGCAGTCGTGCTTTTGAACATGGTTTAGTGATTTTCCCAGTAATTAATATTTATAAAGTTTGGGGTTTCGTTTGCGTGTGATGATGTGAACTGCGCATTTCTTAACATTGAAATGCACGTCAAAATTTCACAAACCTTTGACGCTTTCTTCGTCCAGCAGACATTTTCTTTTAGCAATTGGTTCGTCATCCACAATCACACTAATTTTTGTTCCATTGCCACAACTGCTACATTGCCTAGCGCCTCCCTTCCTAAAATAGCAGTACGTTTATATCAATTAATAAACAAATACGGTATCCGTGATCAATTTTGTCACTAAATAAATCCCCGTCTAACTGTCTAATAGGTTTCCTATTAAATTACATTTTTTGAATGGGAATATCTTCCGTAAATATTTTATGTTATATAGAACTTTGCATAGTTTTAATATAAACGTCTATTCGGTGCATGTAAACTACTGTATAGCGTTAATAAGACTATCAGCATTCGTACCCAAATAGCTGGCTTTAGACAATTGAAATATTTAGTATAAATTACATTGTGCGCAATCCATTTCAAAGACGACCAAATAAGTGTCTCCGGACATCAACCGTCAAATGATTATGCAATAAAATAGTAATTACTTCAAGACTATGCATACCTGGCATAAAAGGAATCAATGCGTTGATCACATGTCTTTCTATTCATTTTTTTTTCTTCAAAAATGGCGCGGACTTTGTCTTTTCGTTAAATGGCAAAACGATCGCATCAGTCTTCGGTGAGCGCAGCGCTTTTGGCGTTCGTACATTTGGATCCCCGGTTTTTTTAGGAGCAGATTCATCAAAATGAAGTTAGTCCGAACACGCCTCCTCTTATTTGCAGGTTTGGATTTTGTGATTTCACTATATAGCTTAACACAATTAATGATAACTACGTAGCTGGTTCAGCTGGAAAACGGGGGTGTGGGTGAGGGTTTCGAGCGGGTTCGCATTCGGAGCGGGTAGTCTTACCTCCCGCCCAAAAAAGTTACCATATTCGCAGGTTTTAATTATGAGATTCTAAGCACATGTCACTGAACATCTAAAAGTAATTATTGATTGCTATGCCACTAGTTTAGAGGCAGACAGAGGCCCCAAGAAGGGTTCCAGCGGGGGGGTTCTTTTTTGGGGCGGATTCGTGAAAATATGAGTAGTCTGAATCCCCCCCAAAAGTGATCGTATCTGCAGGTTTTAAATTTGTGCAAATTTCATTTGACAGCTGAAAGTAATTACAGACAGCTATGCAGTTAGATTAACGGGAAAACGAGGTTATGTTTGAGGGTTCCGGGGTGTTCGTTTTCGGAGGTGGTTTATAAAAGTAGGATTAATCCGAACTCCCCAAAACAAGTATTATTTACAAGTTTTAATTATGTGCAAATTTCAATAAACAAGTAAAACTAGTTATTGATTGCTATGTAGCTAATTTAGCAGGAGAACTTAGGTGGATATGAGGGGTACGAACGGGGGGGGGGGTCGTTTTTGCATGGGATTAGTCCGTACTTTCTAAACAAATGTTTTCATATTTGATTTTTTATTTAATTCTGAATGGATTTCACTGAACAGCTAAACATAATTATTGCTTACTATTCAGCTGGTTAAGGGGGGAAACGAGGGGGGGGGTGAGGGTATAGGCGAAGGTTCGATGGGGGTTCGTTTTTGAAGGGGGTTCCTAAAAAGGGGGTTCGGCCAATCCCCCCGAACCTCCCTCCCGGTTACGGACCTGATGCAAGGACTATATTTGTCATATATTTTATACTCATAATGAAAGAAGATCTCCAAAACATCCGACACAATTATTCACTGCCTTAGGAACTAACCAACGAAGTCAATATAGATTATGTTCATCACAACCACGCTGTTGAAACATGAAACATGTTGTTCCTCGAGGCCGGTCAGGGCAAAGGTCCGTGTGATGGTGTTGTCGGCGTCTGAGAAAGGC